>JALAZF010000087.1:8687500-8747500 GCA_022829125.1 Lathyrus tuberosus | reverse complement strand
AGGCCTGAGGAATTCTGAACACCTGGAACAAGTATTATTCATTTTATGTTTGATATGCATATTCATTCTCAAATTATACAAAACTCATTCAATTTTGCTGAATACAATGACAATTCTGGAGTATAGGCGCTAGATTCATTGAAGATGGAGAGTAGTTTTAACCCGAACTGTGTGACCGGAATGGTACGTGTAGTGATGTTAATTGTATTTTTAAAAAATGTTTTTAATTACATTTACTTAATGGTTGATGTTATTTAAAATTGCAGTTGGACAAAAAATGGAGTACGGATGAGAACTGCAACTGCGTTGATGCTGGGTGGTTATAATGAGTTAAAATCGGCTATGCTAGAGAACACGACAACCTTCATGAACGATATGTCAGAAGTTTAAAGTTTTGGTCACCAATGGTCACATTTTGTTGCTAATTTTGGTTAAGCTGTTATATGGGTGCTACTTTTGATTGATGTATAAGAGCATCTCCAATGGGAGAATTAATTTTGGTTGCTTGTGTCATATTTTGTGGGCCCAAATTGCCACATTGCATTTTAGCAATCTATAAGCAATCTCAACTATTTTTGCTCCAATAGTAATTGTAAATAAGCAACATATATTTGACCCCACCAATTTATATTATTTTATTTACACAACATTTTAAGTCTATTAATTAATTAATTCAATTATAATTAATATATAAAAAGATGGTAAAATTTTTTTAAAAAATACATAAATGATGAAAAATAAAATATATAATAATAAAAATATATCTAAAAGGCATAATGACGAGAAACAAAATACATAATAAAGAAATACATAATGACAAGAAATAAAATGCATAATAATGGAAAATACAAAAAATAATTTTCATTGAACTTATTTAATTATTTTAATCAATACATTCAATTGCCAACCACCATGAATTAATTTTTCCATTGAATTGACTAAAAAATAATAATATTTTAATCTTAAGTTCTCCACTTTTGAGATTGCTTGAGAAAGTTCCATTTCATAAATTTAAACAACCAATGTTGCCACATCAGCACACTCTAATGGTAACAAAAAATAAGCAACAAAACTTAAAGCTTAAGGAATCATTAAGTTCTCACCATTGGAGATGCTCTAATGAGACTTTTAAAAGTGTTGAATGTGACGAACTTGTAATGTTATGATTGATGGGTCCCATTAAACTTACTGTACATTTCAAATTTATATTTTACATTAATATGTAAATATATATAATTGAAACAAATTAATTTATTTATATCAAAATATATTAAAAAGAAAACAAAAAATATTTTAAATAAATTAAAATATCCAAAAACAACTAAATAAAAGCAAAATAAAAATACATTAAAAAATTAATGTTAAATTAAACTAGTTGCAGTAAGTATACTAAATATTTTAAATTATTTTTACTATAAGTTACTCAAGTATCCATACAATTTCCTAAAATCATTAAAATATCTATATTTTACTTTAAGTGTCATTTTTTATTTAAGAAAAAGAAAGAAAATGTGATAGAGAGCGTGCTAAACATTGCCGATAATTTATGCTTACAGCTGAAGAAATAGCAGCAGTCTTTATTGTTTTAACTTTAGTATTCCACAATGCAATACCAATGCATGCATGCAAATATAAGAAAACCCAAAACAAACACATTCATATTCTTTGGCATACAAAATATTCCATATACAAAATTCATATTCATCCTCAATAAAATAAAAAAAAGCGACAACACATTCTCTGTTTTCAATTACACCCACACCCAGACAACATCAACAACAAACTTCCATACAACATCATCAACTGCCTCACCACCTTATTCAAACCAGCATCACAATGTAGCATGCATTTATTTAATAGATTTTGTTACCATATGAACAAATCAACAAGGGTTTATTATTAAAAATGAGTTACAATACATACCATCACAACGTTAAACTCTTCATTGTCATCACTGATGTCAACGTCTGCATATCCATATGTCTCGTCCCAAGTTTGTGACTCTTGAACTACCTTACACGATGTCCGATTATGACCAGTTGTTCCACAATTTCCACACTTTCTAGTACTTTTCTTCTTTGCATTTTCAATCCTTTGTCCTTGTTGCGATGTAGACGTGGCAGATTACCTAAACTCGTTTGTTCTAATATACCAATGTCAGGGTTCAAACCAACTTCACTTTCACCAACTGCTTTTAAAACATTCATCTATTTTTCAACCATTTCTATTGTGGATCTTAAATATTACGGGTTACCACACTCAAGAGTTGTGTTAACCATTCTCTTAAAACCCTCAACAAATGTAACATATGTCGTTGCAAATGTGGGATCCCTCATACTTTCCGAATTTTCATTGCACGCATTTACCTCATCCTTCGCACTTTTCTTCCACCTCTTTAATAGTAACGACTCGGGAATATTGACTATGTTCAAGTATATCAAAACAGACATCAAATGTTCGCATGCAATTCCCAAATATTGAAATCTTTTGCAAGAGCAGTCAAATTGTAATTTTTCTTCGTAAAATTCCACGACCTATTCAATATTTGGTCTCGCATACTTTGTGACGATATATGAAAAAACAAATCCTTCCTTTGTTACCTTCTCAACCTTGCACTGACTGGCTCTATCCAAAACTGGTCTAAACATCTTAAAAATCAACCTGGTGTAAGAATTCGTTGATGACTCCTTAGAACACTTGTGTTGAGTTTGTAAAACTGTATTGTCGAAGGATGGCTCAAAATATGCTTCAGTTTCTCTATACCTAATGTAATTCAACCACCGAAAGAATTATTGCAAAAAATCAACAAAATTAGACATAACATATACATATTTTCCAAATTCAGAGTGAATCCCTTCACACCTAGAGGTTGTCTGAAATCCAGCAAAAAGCTTCCCTCGTATGTGGGCAGTACCCCACATACCCCGCTTTTTATACAACTCGCGTATCCAACTATTCTTTTGTAGTTGAAACTCATCAATCATTACATTCCATTTTGACTCGAACTCATCAACATCAAAATCTCCCAGCATGCATTGCTTAAACTTGGATACAAATTTGGAATTCTTAATGTTACTAGTGGCGTTCCTTAACAAATTCCAGGCACATAAACGATGGTGAGCATTTGGAAAAACTTTTTTGATCATATTTCTCATGGCCAAATCATTGTCAGTTATAACGGATAGAGGATATTTTCCGCCCATAACTTCCACAAACGTCTGCAAAAGCCAAACATAAGTTTCTTGAGTTTCATCACCGACTGTTGCACTTGCAAATACCATGCTCTGATTATGACGATTGACTCCTGAAAATATCACTAGCGGGGTATTGTATCTTATTTTCCTATATGTGGCATTGAAAGCTAAGACATCCCAAAAAATAGAGTAATCCATGCGTCCTATACCGCCACACCAAAACATATGTTCAAGCATTCCATCTTTTTTTATTGTATGTCTCCAGAACATCATGCCACCCCTATATGACATTCTCTTCAGGATTTCAAGTACGCCGTCAGCATTTGACTGCTTTAAACCCTTTTGTTTGAACAATTCGTTATACATGTCTCTCCTAGAATAACCAAGCTTTGCATATCCTCCTGCATGGCTAGCAAAAAAACCCATAAATGTGGGAGGTTGGAATGCCAGATTTCCTCATGGTCTTTATCTGGTATTTGTCGTATTTACTCATCTTCCTGTATGCTGGAAGCATCCGCTCATACTTGTCATCTAGAAATGTGTGGTTATAGACATCATCAAAAAATTTAATATACCAACATTCAGTGTTGAAGTCAACGTGTACTTGGATTCTTGCCAAACAACCACACCTGCTAGTTGGTTTATGTTCTCGCTTTCTAACTGCACAATTGTTATTTTTGTCATCTCTAGTACCTTCTCTATGACAGAGAAAGGTTTTTTGAACTATTTCACCATTGACATTCCTTACAATCTTACTCTTCCTACCAGCGAATCCATGGAGACATCCATACCAATTGTAAAACATAAACACAACTTCGCGATCTGGAAAATGGTAATGCATTATTTGTTTAGAACTGATTACTTTGAAATCTATTTGCTCCAGATCAGACACACAATTAACTGCAGTTTTGTTGTCAAAAATGCAACCACCAGCCTCGTTGTTATTGTCTCTGGCATCTTCTTTCGATGAAAAACTACTATCATCCAAAACAGATATATCACCTAAATCCTATTTAAGATACACCAAAGTTGTATTTTTAAACTACAGTAACGCACAATATTAACTATAACATTGTACAATCCACCGTTTAACTAATGCTACGTACCTCCGTCAGATAGCCATGTCTTTCACTGTTGTGAGATCCTTGAAAAATGTTAATATATGATCTAGCTCCATTAAAAAAACTACTCAAAATGAGCAAAATGTGCAAATATAGTTAAACTGGTCTATATCAAACATGAAAACATAACCACTGTTAAACATAACAAGGTCTATATCAAACATGCAAACATAAATCTTCAAATCTCATTAAAGTCTTGTTCAAAACCATGCTTAAAGAAAACAAACGGATTCTTAAACAAAAATACGTTTTTGTTCAAAATCATTGTTGAAGAAAACGAAAACCCATATTCACGAACATCAAATACCTTACTTCAAATTTTCAGCTTCAATATTTCCTTTTTTGAATGACTAAAATTCTTCAACCTGGATTTACGGATGAGTTTAGAGAACAATGGATAGACAATTTATCCTTTTCAATTTAACTTTCACATTCACTTACATAAATTAATAATATGAGTATTTTAGATGGGGGTGTATATTGGAAAGAGTTGTGACAAGAGTTAAAAAAAATAAACATAATTAAAAAAAAAATCATAGCAGGTCATAACCTGCTACAGCAGGTAAAAAAGGCAACTTCCCCATGATGGGAAAAAAGTCACTTGTCCAGGCTAAACGCCACCGTTTTGGCTCATTTTAAAAATATATGTTAACATATTTTATTTCAAGAGACTTTGAAAGGATATCAGCAAATTAAATGGTTAAGCGTTTACTGAAATTTTCCTCCAGATTTATATCAATATCATCTCTTTTAGTTTTTGAATATAAGTACACTCAAACTTCAAAAGAATAATGGAAGAGCAATGTCGTAATTGGAGTATGCAAGTGCAATAGGGTGACTTATGTACTTAATGCAATGTATCAGACCTGACATACCATTTGCAGTTACTAAAATTAGTAGATTGACTAGTAATCCAAATAAAGAACATTGGAAAGCAATCACAAGGATTTTCGGCTATCTACAAAAGACCAAAAATCTTGGCCTTCACTATGGCAGGTTTCCTGCCATACTAGAAGGATATACCGATGCAAGTAGGATATCCAATGTTGGATATCATAAATCCACAACTAGGTGGATATTTACACTAGATGGAGGAGCAATTTCTTGGAAAAGTAAGAAACAAACATGCATTGCTCTTTCAACGATGGAATCAGAGTTTGTGGCTCTTGCTTCCTCAAGTCAAGAAGCGGAATGGTTGAGGGACCTTCTATTAGAAGTTCCATTGGAAAAAGACAATGTTTCAAAGGTGTTGATACACTGCGATAGTAAAGCCACTTTAGCTAGAGCACTCAGTGGAGTGTGTAATGGAAAGTCTAGACACATATGACTTAGACATTCCTTTGTGAGAAAATTGATTAAATATGGAATCATTTCACTCACCTATATACAAATAAGCTATAATTTGGCTGATCCATTTACTAAGCCAGTGGCCAGAGACTTAGTAAAAACAACCTCGAGAGACATGGGGTTGAAACTCCTTGAGTAAGAGTTCTGACAGCGGCAACAACCCAATCATACGTTAAAAGAACATTAACCTCAAGATTCAATGGGTAACAAGAAGTCGTTGATTGGGATGTTGGTCGAACATTTCATGATAATGTTGACCTTTAAAATAAGGGTTGAGTTTTTATTTAAACTCTTAATGAAGTTCAATACCAAGGGTATGTGTCTCATGGAAAAGGATACAATATGAACTTCACCTATGTGAATTTGGAGATGGTGTCATCTCAAAGTGAGAGTTGGAGTTTCTCTCACGAAAAATTCATAAAACAGGAAAGCATATGGCCATAAATAAGTGTTATGCGAGATATATAGGTGAAGAACCTTAAAGAATGTGTGTGAGATAACGCCGGTCTATTCACATGGATTAATGGTTTAAAAGCATTGCTACCTAACATTCTGATTAGACTTTGCGTTGTCTTTACTAAAGTTAAATTTTAAATCAGAAGATACCTAATTGTACTAACATTCTTTGTTTCTCTTTATTGGAATTGGTCTTGTCATTATTAGAACAAGTGGGGGTTGTTGTAATTTATGAACGATAAATGTCCATGGGTGTGTTCCAAAATGACAAGAAAAGTGGAAGTGAGTAAATGCCAATAAATGATTAGAAATTCGAAGAGAAGCAACACTTCGTGAAGTGTTACTGCAGAATGAACTTAAGAAATGCTTGGAAACAATGCAACTTTTGGTTAAAAGGTGTTGTTTCATCAAGGGTCACAACCTTGTGAAACAACACATACATGGACTATAAATACTCCATTCCGGAATTCAGAAATCATATCACAAATCAAAAATCCTCTTGTACAAATCCAAATACTCTTCGCTACAAATCAAGTTTTCGTTGGTCTTGCACAAATTCGATATAAGGATGAATTATCCTGGGTATTCCTGCATTCCAACTCTATGACATACAAGTGAATGCTTGAAATACTTTTAAGAAAAATGACATCATTCATGATTGAGTCTTGGTTCCATTCAACTTTATCGATATTTCTAACAATATCTATATCATCTCTTTTAGTTTTTGAATAGAAGTACACACAAAATTTATTATTTTAAATGACTTTATTTTAATTATTGGAATGTTTTATATTTATATATTTATTTAATTATTATATTTTATTACTATATATATATATATATATATATATATATATATATATATATATATAAATATAAATATAATAAGTCTTAATTAATTAAGTAATTAAATAAAATTAAAAAATTAGTTAAATTTTACTTAAAAATTAATTAATGAATTAGTTGAGTATGAACTCAAATATGAGTAGATGGCACGATAACTTATTTTGGAATAATGGAAACTCTAATTAATCATTATATACACACACACACACACACACACACACACACACACATACACACACACACACACACACACACACACACACATATATATATATATATATATATATAAAGAATGTTGAATTTTTTTATTGTATTTCCCATTAATGACAAAGGGTATATATAATATATTAGTGTTAACCTAATTTCCTTTATAGGAGTGTAACTAAAGGTAACTAATAATTATATATGTCATGCCCCCGCAGTCGAAGCAGGAGGTCCAAGGACACTTAGACTGGTCCAAAAATCATAAAAAAGAACTCTAAGAAGGTCTTTGGTGAAAATATCTACAATATAGTGTCGGGAAGGAAAATGAAGGACGCATGCCTGGCCACGAGCGACCTTCTTCCGAACAAAGTGAACTTCCATCTCAATGTGTTTTGTACGTTGATGCTGGACAACATTGTCGGATAGGTTGATAGCACTAACATTGTCACAGTACACTAAAGTCGTATGAGAAAGGGGAAAATAAATCTCTAAGAGAAGGTCTTTCATATTAAGGATCTTGATACCAAGGATCACACCCACTTCTCTAAGGTCTTTCATATCAAAGTTGTTGCACAATAATGATTTCACATCATTAACAACATAATGTTTGATCCAAAATGAGTATATCGTCTACATAGAGACATTTGATAGTGTAAATGTGATTCTCATATTTGTAATAAACGCATTTGTTACTTTCATTCACTTTCTACCCATTCGATATCATTAAGTTATGAAACTTTTTATGCCATCACTTTGGAGCTTGCTTTAGACCATACAGAAACTTATCTAACTTATAGACCTTGTTTTCTTTTCCATGAATCATAAACCCTTTTGGTTGGTCCATATAGATTTCTTCTTCTAAGTCATCCTTTTAAAAAGTTGTTTTAAAATCCATTTGTCTTACCACTAAGTTATAAATAACGGCTATTGAAATTAGTACCCTAATGTATGTAATTCAAGTGACTGGTGAAAAAGTATCAAAGAAATCTATATTTTCTCTTTACCTAAAACCTTTGACTACAAGCAGAGCCTTGTATTTATCAATTATTTCATCAGGTTTTAGTTTCTTTTTCAAAACTCACTTACAACCGATTGGTTTGCAACTAGGAGGCAAGTCTACTAAGTGTCAGGTCATGTTAGATTCCAAAGAATTTATATGATCATTAAT
Source organism: Lathyrus tuberosus (assembly GCA_022829125.1). Lineage (NCBI taxonomy): Eukaryota > Viridiplantae > Streptophyta > Magnoliopsida > Fabales > Fabaceae > Lathyrus > Lathyrus tuberosus. Next base: position 8,739,164 of record JALAZF010000087.1, on the reverse strand, counting down.
AGCTTCTTGCCACAAATCTGCATCCAAAGATGACAAGGCTTCTTGAAGATTTATTGGATCTTCTTCTACATTATAAGCCGCATAATGGGCCCATAGTTTTTAGCAACTCTTATTCTCTTTCTTTGTTGAAGTTTTGTTTCTACTTCGTCGTTGCTTCTTGTGCTTCTTATCACAAGAATGTGACTCGATTCAATGCCCTCACTATTTCTCGATTTGAAAGATATTTGTCTTCATAGAATTCAACATCATTTAATTATATGACCACTTTAGCATTTTGGTCATAAAACCTATATGCCTTACTATTTGTTGCATACCTAATGAATACATATTCATTGGCTCTACTAGCTAGTTTAACTCGCTTCGGATCTGGAATTTTGACATAAGCTAGACAACCCGAAATTTTTAAATAAGACAAGTTTTGTTGTCTTTTCTTTAATATCTCATAAGGAGATATCTTACTTTTTAACTTGGGAACTCGATTCAAAATATAGCAAACATTCAACAAATTTTTTCTCCACCAGTGAGAAGCAACACCAAAACTTATCATAATTGGAACACCAAGTTCAGTAAGAGTTATATTATTTCTTTTTGTTTTACTATTCATTTCAGAAGAGTGTGGTTGTTTACCAGTTTTTTTGGTAAACAATCACGAGTTTGAAAGTCTATGAGATTAACTCAAAAAATCTCCAAAGCAATTTGTGCAAATAATTTGTGTGAACACATGTGCGTATGAATTGAATAGAGCGTAGCAAAAGACTTTAAATGAAGTCGAGTTGTGATAAATGATAAGGTAAAATGAAGTAAATAACATTAAACAAAGCAAAATAAAAAGTACAAGTTCCAGTGGTATAGAGAGTATATATGATATTTTGGGACCACTGATCTCATGTATGAGTGTGCTATTTATTCTATTTACAAAGTAACCGTCAAAGACGGTTATGACCACTGAGGGACTATAATGTTTGCTCCACATTCATCTTTCAAGTTCCCACTAGTGTGCTTACGTGTCTTCCAAGACGCTATCTGCTTGCAACCCACGTCGAGTGGTAACTACTTCCCACTTCTTCCATTTCTTCGCGAAACCTTCGACGGTAACTGCTTCAACGTGCTATTGACGTTGTCTATCAATGACCCAAGACTTGTAAAATTACTAAGTCTTTTATATCATGTTGTTCAATCGACTGGTCCTTTTTGAAATGAGGATTTATGTCAACTATTTTTCTCGAGATTCTGGACATGTTTCTATCGACTTTCCTTTTTGAGATTTTGGACATATTTTCTAATTACCTGGGTCTTGGGATTTATCCCTGAGAGTCCTCCAAACCATGTCTCGTTGTGTCGACAGTTCGGTCGACCCCTCGTCGTTGGTCTGTCGACGCCTTACCATTAATGTTTCTATAAAGACATTTCATTAATGTTTTCTCATAATAAACATCTTTTCATCAACATTATTTGTTGATTTTCTAGTAGCTGAAAAATCTAAGTGTAATAGATGCCCCCAAAAAATTGTCATTGTCGACCCATATCTAAGGGGAGAAAATGGAATTTTTTCTAACTACTTCAATATTGTTCACATTCTCTGCCACGTCACCTCAATCATACTTGTTGTCAGTCAGTATGACTAAATTTCTTACCAAATGTTACCTCTTTAAAACGTGCAAACGTCAGTACATCATTACCCCAAATTCTAAGGTCATTAAATAGCCACTAAACCGGGATTTGAGATTTTTTTTATTTTATTAATCATAAGGTTCCGTGCTTCGAGGCTGCTGATTGGCTTTAAACCTGCCATATGTACACATTACTAGGAAGAACTTTTGTCACCTTCCCTTTTTAAACATTCTTCTTCCTTAATTTATCTTTCTCACGGCGATCCCAACAAACAAACAGGGTAAACATTATCTCTGGTTTTTCCTTCTGCCACTTTTGCTTACTTTTCTTCCCTTGCTTCACATGATCAATGACGCCTAATCTCTCTGGATTGCATCACCCTCCTTTTGCTGCTCAGACTGACGAACCAGTTTTGGTTGGCAATCGAGCTTACGTCCCTAAGCCTCCTCTGATGGAGGACACCCGAAGGTTGTGGTATTTTAATGCCTTGATTTCTCATGCCATCTCGGGCAACACATTCGCATTTATGGGCCCTCTCTCTAGGTTTGTCAAGAGCCCTAGCTCCTTGGAAAGGATTTTTCCCATCTATCATGGGTGGGAATCTGTGGTTTTTAGTGATCGACCCTTTGATTTTCATTTTTTGGAAACCAAGTATATTTCTCTCCCCCACTTGAGGTACCTAACACAACCTACATAAACTGGTTAAATAGGGTGGAGAAGAAGAAAAAGGCTCTGTAGAACTACTTGGGAATTTTTGACCTCATTCAGCTTTCAAGGGAGCACCTCAAATTAATCCGGCTAAGTTACTTGTCGCTACGTTATTTTGGGAGTCGACCACTGACACTTTCCACCTTCCTTGTGGGATGATGACTCCTACTCTCTTCAACCTTGCTGCCATCATTGGTCTTCAACCAACTAGGGAAGCATACGAACCATCCCGGCCTACACGGAACAATCCATCTTTCGATTTCTCCAACGGGCATTTTGATGCTTATATCGAGGCTCAACACGGTTCTACTGAAGACGTTGACGCTTGCGAGCATATAGCATTCTTAACTTACTAGGTGAACCCCTATGTCTTTTGTCCCTCTGGGGACCAAATTCTGAAGATATTTGTGCCTTTGGCTACTCAGCTTCACGAACAACGCAAGGTTTGTCTTAGTAAACTGATTTTGTGCTACTTTCGTGCCCACTTTGTGCTCTGGTAATCCCCCCGGTGTGGACGTGGGTGCTAAAGCTGCCCGACTTTCCAGTATTACTTTTGAGAATGGCAAGATCGTGTTGCAAGAAATGTTTGAGAAGTACGTCTCTATGTTTTACAAAATTAAAACATTTGTCTCCACCATGGCACTATTCGCTGCTCGACAATGTGGTTCGGCATGGTTTTTCAAACCTTTTCCTAGTCCTAACGTTGAAAGAGAAAAAGACATTTGTGGCATCCTGATGGAGTGCTTTCGGCCTGCTCCTCTATGGACGAGACTCAGTGTTGGATTGATTGGTACAAGACTGGCTACATACCAACCCAACTTGTTAGCCAGACAGTTTGGCCTAAGTTAACATCTTCCTAATTCTCTCACCCCCTCAACCTTTTCAAGAATAAATCATTTTATCAGCCCGCTTTTAAGTTTTTACTATCCTTCCACTATACGAAAGAATTCAAGGACTAGTGGCGATCTTACTACGCGTCGAAGGCAAAACCAATGCATATGGCGCAACGCATCTCATACACTTTTTCTTTTTGTCGGGATGCATGTATATGGTTTACAAGTATATATTTTCGGCGTCCTTCTCCGGTATTAGCAAGTTTCTAAACTACTATTATTTTTTCTTACCGTAGATCAGTCTGATCAGGGGTAATCTGAGATATTTAATGAGGATGAAGTCTCTGGTTTGCCATGCACTTTACCTCCTAAGTCCAGGATCCATGGGGAAATACATTTTACATGTCTTGATGTGGGGCAATATTCAGCGGCTCTTGAGGTTGTGCCACCCAAGAACCCTGGTCGTATGAAGGAGAATGATGGGATGAGGTTCAAGATTCAGCATGTACTTACCCGAGATCTTTGAGGAATTGGTAGGCCAAATGACTGCTCTTGTTTCGACGTCATCTTCCAGCTCATCTGGCTTAAAGAGGAAATAATTAGAAGCGTCAATATCGCTCTTTAAACGTCTCGTCAGCCCATCCAATGGTGCTCTTCTTTCCCTTTTTGATGTCTCATTGGCTCCCAACATTAAAAAACTATTTGAGAAGTTGAAGACGAAGATAGTTGGTCTGGACCTCTTAGGAGTTGTTGAAAATGTTCTTCTCATTCTTTTCGAACTTAGGGAATTATTGTCTCACCTCGTTTGGCCAGAGACTCCAGCTTCGATTTCTACCTTTTCCCTAGATTTGGAGATTCTTCTAGATCAAGAAGTTTCAGTTACTAATCTTAAAAATTCATCTTCCATCCTCGTCGAAGAGAAATCTGGTGCCTTGTCTCAGCAACAGAACGTAGTGTCTCAGTCTAAGAAAATGTTGTCCTACTGGAAGGCGAGAATCTATGATCAAGCCACTCTTGCCTTCCTTGATAAGAACATCAAACTTAGACTCAACGGATAAACTATCTACAGTCTCTTATCGAGAAGGCGAAGAAGAAGAGGGTTGTAATAGATACCTAAGAATTGGACCGACTTCAGCCGTCAATGGATGCAGAAATTAACCTGGGCATAAAGCATACTGTAATTGCGGTCCGTGGAGCCCAAAGTTATTGATTCAAAGTTGTATGCCAACTTCTTAACTTCTTGCCTATGTGCTTTTTTATCAAGCTTATGATAACTTTGTTTGCAGCCTCTACTTGGTTGTTAGCTTGTGCATAATAAGGGGTCGACGTTAGGAATTTGATCCCCGTCTCTGTATAAAACTCCATTACCTTTCTGCCGACGAAGATTGAACCTTGTTATGTTGTTATGGTTTCAGGAGTCCCATATCTACACATGATATGACTCTGTATGAAGTTAATCACTGTATCTTGGTCGACATTAGTTAGAGGCACCACCTCGACCCACTTTGTAAAGTAATCAATGCCCACGAGAACATATCTATGGCTTTTAGAGGACGCTAACTTGATCTCACCTATTAGGTCTAACGCCCATCCCCTGAATGGACATGGCTGAATGATCGAATGTAATTCACTAGGGGGCACATGTTGTATTCTTCCATGTTTCTGGTACTTTTAACATCCTCGAGCGAAATCGATGCAATCTTTCAACATGGTGGGCCAGTATACCCCCTTCGACACAACAACCATTTAATTTTGTGGCCTGCTTGGTAAGCGCCACACGATCCGTTGTGAGTGTCAGAAATTTCCAAGTAGGCTTCACTCTCACTAATGTATATGAGTAACACCTCTTATGGAGTCTTTTTGAACAACTCATTCCCAATAATGACGTAACTTAATGACTTATATTTCGTTTTTGGATCATTTGTTCCTGTTGGATTTCTAAGGAAATCAACTATTTCCTTTCGCCAATCGTTATCTACTATGTTGTTAATGGCAAAAGTTTTACAAAATTCAAGTAACTCCTCTGCCCCACCAGTTTTGGCGTTGACAATTCAGATCAGATGATGCTAGTCGACACCCACTTGTCTTTCACTTCAGTTAAATTCTTTTATTTTCTCTTAGCTACCTTGTAGCCTAAGGCTACTTGGGCCAAGTCGTTGGCCTCTTGGTTGCGTATTTGTGGTACATGTTCAATATCCACAATTTCAAATTGTTTAAGCATTGAATTTTCATTGACGAAGTTTATTTAGAGGTTATCTTGAATAAATTTGTATTCCTTTGTTAACTATTTGATTACCAGTTCGGAGTTACCCTTGATCTCGACTCTAGTTGCCCCCAAGTCTAATAGTATGGTAAGACCTGTAATCAAGGCTTCGTATTCAGCCTCATTGTTGAAAAAATGGTCGTTGATCTTAAACTTATACTTAGTAGGAATTCCTTCTTGGGACATAATAAAAATCCCCATGCCCATTCCTTTGGAATGAGTGCAACCATCAAAATATAGTTTCCATGTCGAGAAATCGACATAGTTATGTGTTATTTTCGTTACTGCATGATCTGCTATGAAATCAGCAACAATTTGGCCTTTGATGGGCTTTAAGGGCGCATAAGTTAAAGAGTATTCAGTCAGGGCTAATGCCCATTTTCCAACTCTACTATGTAAAATTGGTTTCGACAACATGTGCTTAATTATGTCGAAGTGTGAATAAACAAACTCAACTGGAGATTTTATATAATGCTTGAGTTTGGTACAAGAAAAGTATAGCGATAAACATAATTTTTCTACCATAGTGTATTTAGTCTCAACATCATTCATGATTCTACTTAAATAATATATAGTATTTTGACGCCATCATCATCTTCTTGGGTTAATACTCCCAAATTTCGACTCAAATGCATAAATGTATAGCTTCATAGCTTTGTTTCTCATGGGAGATAACAACATTGGAGGCTTCGACAGGTACCACTTAATCTTGTCGAAGTCTTGTTGATGTTCTGGTCCCCACCTGAAACCTTCATCTTTCTTTAATCGTAAGAGAGGTGAAAATACTTTTGTCTTGCCACTTAGATTTGAAACAAATCTCCTTAGAAAGTTGATATTTCCTAACAAGGACTGAAGTTATTTTTTGTTGGTTGGAGACTCAGTATTTTGTATGGATTTTGTCTTGTTTGAGTTTATCTCTATGCCCTTCTTATGGACGACAAAGCCAAGAAAATCCCCTGCATGAACACACAAAGCACATTTTAACGGGTTTATTTTAAGTCCATGTTTCCTTATCATTTCGAACGATTGTTGAAGGTGGTCGAGGTGAACATCCTTAGATGAAGATTTGATAACAATGTCATCAATGTACATTTACATGAATGTTTCAATAAATTCATGAAACATTAAGTTCATTACTCTCTGGTAAGTAGCACCAGCATTCTTCAGGCCAAAAGGCATCATCACCCATTCGTATGTGCCCAAGGACCCCGGGCATCGAAACACCGTTTTTGCTACATCTTCCTCTGCAATGAAAGTCTGGTTGTAACTAGAGTATCCATCGAGGAGACTTAGATATTTGAATCCAATCGCAGAATCAACCAACATCTCAACCATTTGCAATTGATATTCGTCTTTAGGAGTAGTAACATTAAGATCTTTGAATTCTATGCAGAATCTAAGGGTACAGTTTTTCTTAATAATTGGAACAATATTAGCAAGCCTTTCGAAATACCTGGCCGGTCTAATGAACTTTTTTCGTATAAATATTTCGATATCAGCTTTGATCTTGGACATGATTTCAAGCGCGAATCTCCGTGAAGTCTGCTTCACTGGCTTCTTGTCAGGTATGATCGGCAGCTTTAGTTCGACTAGATCGCGACTGAGTCCAGGCTTTTCATCCTAGTCCCAGGAAAAGCAATCTATGAGCTCTTTTAGCACATTGATTACTTTTGCTTTTAAGTGTGGGTCAATTTTAGCACTAATGTATGCAGGCGTTTTCGTCGTCCCATCTCCCAAGTCTATCTCTTCCAAAGGATCCTGCGCCTGTATTTTCTTGGTCAAGATTGTTGGGTCATTCTCGAACCACAAAGGCTTATCATCATAGATGCAATCCAACCTCCGTCTTTCTGAAGTTGTCTTTTGGCCGGTAAAGCCATATTGATTTGCCCAAGAGTTCTCAGGTTTAATGGCTTTGACAGCCAATATTTGTTAGGATTTGTCCTCCAAAGCCACCAGTATTTTTTTAGCCACATAGGCCAAAATCCGAGCCAACGCTTCTGACTCAATCATGATCTCCATCAGATTCAGACCATTGATTATATCCTTCAATAGTTTCGTATTCCCAGGTAAACTCGTATTGAGGATGTAGGTTAACCGTGTAGGATACCTCACATCCTTCAAAGTTATACCCTCCTCCGGCAGGTTTACATGGCAAAATGTTAGCCAATATCCGATCAAAGTTGAGCATGCCGATGTAATTGAGATCTGCTCTGTAAAAAATTTGATCCGCTTTGACGGTTTCGACAATCCCATCGGGATTCCAGATGGTGATCCTCTTATGCATCAATGAGGGTACGCGTCCTACTCCATGTAACCATTCTCAACCTAATAGCATATTGTAGTTTGCTTTAGTCGACACCACTACAAACAGTGTTGGTCTTGTGGTAGTTCTCACCACTACGTCGACTTGGATGACCCTTAAGGGTTTGCTAGTTTTCCCCTCATCGTTGGACAATACCATGTTGTTAAAGGCTAAATCCATGGTAAATTTGCCTAATTTTTCCAAGAGGGACTATGGCATAACATTAACACATGCTCCAGAGTCGATCAAGACTTTGTTGATCATTAAGTCGTCATTCATTACATAATAGCACAGAGGCTTATGAGTAGCTAGTTCTTCATCAAGACCTTCCTCCTCAATCAATTCTATGATATCTAGCTCTGGCTAAGACCCTGAATCGAAGTTGTCTGTCTCCATATCGGCGTCTTTGACTGCCTTGTCTTTTTTTCTTTCTCCTCCTTTATAGGTAATAGAGGAAGAAACAACCTTTGCTTGACTAGTCATCGACTATTCCGGTCTTCATCAACAGATCGAATGCTATCACTTCCACTGGACTTCCACCTTCTCGTGCAACTTTCTTGTTTCTCTAGTGTCTCCTTCACTGGGTCCTGGTCATGGCGTTTTTTCCCATGTAGTTCAGTTAGACATACGAATATTTCTTCATGGTGGGCCAGTATTATACCCCCTTTCCATGTAACAACTATTTTATTTTATGGCCAGCTTGGTAAGCGCCACACGATCCGCTGTGAGTTTCAGAAATTTCCAAGTAAGCTTCACTCTCACTAATGCATTTGAGCAACACCTCTTGTGGAGTCTTTTTGAACAACTCATTCCCAATAATGACATAACTTAACGCCTTATATTTCATTTTTTGATCAGTTGTTCCTGTTGGGTTTCTAAGGAAATCAACAATTTCCTTTCGCCAATCGTTATCTACTATGTTGTTAATGGCAAAAGTTTCACAAAATTCTGGTAACTCCTCTGCCCTCACCAGTTTTGGCGTTGACAATTCAGATCATATGACACTAGTCAACACCAACTTGTCTTTCACTTCAATCAAGTTCTTTAATTTTCTCTTAGCCACCTTGTAGCCTAAGGCTACTTGGGCCAAGTCATTGGCCTCTTGGTTGCGTATTCATGTTACATGTTCAATATTCACAGTTTCAAATCGTTTAAGCATTGAATTTGCCTTGACGAAGTATATTAATAGGTTATCTTGAATATATTTGTATTCCTTTGTTAGCTATTTGATTACCAGTTCGGAGTCACCCTTGATCTCGACTCTAGTTTCCCCTAAGTCTAATAGTATGGTAAGACCTGTAATCAAGGCTTCATATTTAGCCTCATTGTTAGAACAATGGTCGTTGATCTTAAACTTATACTTAGTAGGAATTCCTTCCGGGGACATGTTGAAAATCCTCAGGCCCTTTCCCTTGGAATGAGTGGAACCATCAAAATATAGTTTCCATGTCCAGAACTCGACATAGTTATGAGTTATTTTTGTTACTGCATGATCTACTATGAAATCAGCAACAATTTGGCCTTTCATGACCTTTAAGGGCACATAAGTTAAAGAGTATTCAGTCAGGACTAATGCCCATTTTCCAACTCTACTATGTAAAATTCGTTTCGACAGCATGTGCTTAATTATGTCGAAGTGTGAATAAACAAACAAATCTGGAGATTTTATATAATGCTTGAGTTTGGTATAAGAAAAGTATAATGATAAACATAATTTTTCTACCATAGTGTATTTAGTCTCAGCATCATTCATTATTTGACTTCAATAATATATGGATCTTTTGACGCCATCATCATCTTCTTGGGCTAACATACTCCTAATTGTCGACTCAGATGCAGAAATGTATAGCTTCGTGACTTTGTTCCTCATGGGAGGTAACAACATTAGAGGCTTTGATAGGTACCACTTAATCTTGTTGAAGTCTTGTTAATGTTCTTGTCCCCACCTGAAACCTTCTTCTTTCTTTAATCATAATAGAGGTGAAAATACTTTTGTCTTGCCACTTAGATTCGAAATGAATCTCCTTAGAAAGTTGATATTTTTTAACAAGTTTGAAAGTCTATGAGATTAATCGAAAAATCTCTAAAGCAATTTGTGCAAATAATTTGTGTGAACACACGTGCGTGTGAATTGCAGCGTAGCAAAAGACTTTAAATGAAGTCAATTAGTGATAAATGATAAGGTAAAATGCAGTAAATAATATTAAACAAAAATAAAATAAAAAGTACAAGTTCCATTTAAGGAAGCAAAAAGACTATGAAAAAAAGGGTGGACGCAGACACATACATGTTTCTTGCTCAACTGTTTCGCTCTTTGACTCGAGTACTCCACTAGTATGGAGATTATATATGAAATTTTACGACCATTAATCTCTTGTATGAGTATGATATTTATTCTATTTACAAAGTAACTATCAACGAAGGTTATGACCACTAGTCTTTTTTCAACGTTCGTCTTTGAAGTTCCTACTAGTGTGCTTACGTGTCTTCTAAGATGTTATCTGCTTGCAACCCATGTTGAGTGGTAACTGCTTCCCACTTCTTCCATTTCTTCACTAACCCTTGGACTGTAACTGCTTCAACGTGTTGTCGACGTTGTCAATCAAGGACCCAAGACTTGTAAAATTACAAAGTATTTTATATCATGTTGTTCAGTCGATTGGTCCTTTTTGAAATGAGGACTCCTGTCAATTGTCCTTCTCGAGATTTTGGACATGTTTCTATCGACCGTCCTTTTCGAGATTTTAAACATATTTCCCAGTGACATGGGTCTTGGAGATTTATCCCTGAGAGTCCTTCAAACCATATCTTGTTGTGTCGACAGTTCAGTCGACCCCTCGTCGTTGGTCTGTCAATGTCTTACCACTAATGCTTCTTTAAAGACACTTCATTAATGTTTTCTCACAGTAAACGTCTTTTTATTGCCATTCTTTGTTGACCTTCTGGTAGCTGAAAATCCAAGTGTAACAGTTGTGCAGTCGTTTCATGTACAATTACATGTTTATAAAATTCACTAAATATATTGGAATCATATTTAGTTCCCCTATCACTACAAAACATTTTCATGTACAATTTCATTCACATAAGCCTTAAACATATCAAACCCTTCATTTTCATTCTTACTACATTGATTTTTCAATTTCATTCATAAAAATCTTAAACATATCAATTTAACAAAAATATCATTCTTAGTGATTATGTACAAATCTACCTCAAAATATCATGCCTTATTAAGAAGAAAACTAGAAATAGTATTATTTATAATCTTAGAAGTATGCATGACATCCTTCAAGATTAAAATCTTTTCAGAGGTGGACTTCAGTTCCACTTCTCCAATACATGAAATATTAGTGGTGTGGGCAACTCCCAACAACACTTTCTTATTTTTGTATGTTTTAAACATTACACAATCATAATAGACATGACGAGAGGAGTCGATGTCTAACCACCAACCATCAGATTCACCAATCATGTTGATTTCAATTATCAAAGCAATAAAGTGCTCACTAATCAAGTCAACTTATGCATTAGGGGCAACACAAGTTTTGAGCCTAATCTTACATTTCTTAATCATACGACCTAATTTTTCACAATTGAAACAAGAGAAAACATCAATCATTTCTTTGTGGTGGTGAGTGTTGCCTATCAGTTGGAGTAATTGGGTCCCTAGAAGGATTCTCATTCTTAATTCAACTCACAACATTGCAGTTCTGATTCTTTAATCATTTACCAGATAGGTTCAGAACTATATTGAATTCCTTTTTGTTGTTTGAAATAACTAAAACTTGTTGGTTTTGATCTTATCACTAAGATTCTTCTTTAATTAAAAAGTGAATTATCAAACTTAATTAAAACTTCTTTTGTTTTATGGAAAAGCAAAATTTTTAAAACTTTCAAACTTGGGGCAGTATGTCTATAATAAAAACAATTTGAAATTTTTCATCTAAAGACATACCTTCGGTGATGATCTCATAAGAAGTATTTTAAATTTCGTGACATTGAGTCTCCACGAATCTTTCATTTATACCATTTGATACTTGAGGTAGTGACTAATTGCATTCTTCTTTGCTCTAGCTTCTTCGTGTCACACTTGTTTTTCAGAGCATCCCAAACTTATTTTACAATATTGCAACTATTGTAAAAATCATACAGATCATCTGTGAGTACATTCAGGATATGATTTTGTAATCATTCTCTTTTCCTAAGGTGTTTTCTTTCCCGAGCTATAAATCATTCGTTTTAATCTATGCAGCATATCCAGCTTCAACACTATTAAGTGTTCCATCTAAATCCATAGATTTCTTACCATTAATTTCTTCCGTAGTCATGGCAGTTCGAAAAATTTTAAAATTGATGATTTATGGTTTTGAAAAATTGCCACCGAAGAAATTATCGGATCGAGTCGCGGATTAGGTCGCTCTCTTTAAGACGTTTCACGACACTGCTCAAATTTGTGCAACGCAGTCACTTAACCACGACGCCTCTAGGATAAGTGACTGCGTTGCACAAATTTGAGCAGTGTCGTATCTGATATATATTGTAGTATCTGATATAAAGATCAGTGATAATAATTTCCCATCCGATGAGAAATTCAAACAATTCTCCAAAGAGAAATCAATAATGGTCATTTGACCACCCAAAATGATTTCTCAAACAATAAAAATTCAAATAATTCTCTAAAGACAATCCAAAAATTAAAAATTAGAATTTCTCAGCACAAACACAAACAAGGAGAAATTAAAATAATTCTTTAAAGAGAAATCAATAAAATATTTAAAAAAATCAACGAGTAGAATGAAAGGTGGAGAGGTTAACGTTTCGACAATTCGAAAGACGTAACTGTGGGAGTGAGGGAGAAAAAACTCATTAGAAATTTTTTATGTGTTTTGAAATGAAACATGTGACATCCTTATATAGTGGAGTAAAGTAGCCAAGATATCTAGTCTAACCAATATAAGACTAAAAAGGCTTAGTTGCAACTTTGGTTCTCCTATTTTGCATTTTTTGGGTTTTGATCCCCCCCAATTTTAAAAACCACTATTTAGGTCCCCATTTTAAGTTTTGAGTTTGATATTAGTCCCCTTGCCATTTTAAGTCATGTTTTTAATGATGTGGCGCATTGAAAGATTATGTGACATTTCCATGTCAATTCCACATTTCCTATTCACCAAATATCATTTCCATGTCATTTATTTTTTTAACATTAATTTAAATTATACATTACAATTACTTGACACAAATAGTTTTCAGCCATTTGCAATTATTTTCAGAAAGATACGCGCAGGAATGAAGACTCACGTTGTCGCTTTCACGCACGAAGACGAACCCTAATTAAAGAATATGCAGTTTCTGTTCCAAATCAAGTTACAAATCAACTCCCGTTGTCGCTATAGTAGCTAGCTCATTTCTGAAATGGCAAACCGAAGTTACGTGTCGAGGTATGTTTCGTCACCCAACTCTGAATTTAAAAACCCTAGCACTCCCTTTGTCGTTTATGTTCTGGATTTTAAAATGTTGTTCTGAAATTTCTCCTTTTGCGTTAATCTTGTGATTTATTTATACTATGTTATGAGTTGTTTATACTATGTTATGAGTAATGTCAGTGTTGCACGTTAATGTCAATGTGTGTTGTAGTCCCTATTTTGCATATGTTGTGGTCCCTATTTTGCATATGTTGTGGTCCCTATTTTGACAGTGTTGTGTTTTGTTTATGTCTTGAAGTGTTAAAGTGTTGTGGGCCATGTAGTCTTAATTTGATGTGGTCCCTTTTTGTGTGTGTTGTGATTTGTTTATGTTCTATTGTAGGCCCTCTGATACCCAAGCTGTCAGATTTAGAGTACACCATCAGGGACATTTAGTTCAGAATCCAATTTTGTTGCATGTTAATGGGCTTGTAACTGGAATAAATTGGGATTGGGATGTGGACTTGATGTCCTATATGCAAATTGAAGATTTGATCAAAAGTGAGGGGTATTGTAATATAAAGTGTTTATGGTATTGGAATCCTAACTTTTCCTTTTCTCGTGGACTTTGGCCTCTGAACAATGATAATGATGTCTTAAGGTTAATGGAGGATGTTAGAGGATTTATGGTAGTTGATATTTATGTTGAACACAAAATTGAAGAAATAAGTATTTAAGATGTTATTTTTGAGGAGGATAACGGTGAAAAAGTCAATGGTGAGGGAGCAAATGATGAAGTTAATGTTGAGGGAGCAATGATGAAGTTAATGTTGAGGGAGCAAATGATGGAGCTGATGAAGAGAGTGTTGATGGAGTAAATGATAATGTTGATGGAGCAGATGAAGAGGTTAGTGTTGATGGAGTAGATGAAGAGGTTAGTGTTGATGGAGTAGATGATAATGTTAATGTTGATGAAGTAGATGAAGAGAGTGAAACAGATCCAGATTATAGCATGGGCAGTGAGGATGACAGGGAAGAGGATGAAGATTTGGAAGATGAAATTGATGAGTGGAATTTAGGTGCTGAAGTTGGTATTAATTGGACGACCGTTTTACCCAATGCTACAGTAGAAAAACCTTCAAACTTGGATGGTAATTCCGATAATGGTAGTGATTCAGATGTGCTTTAAACTCCACCCGATAGTGATGCTGAAGGTGATATGGCAAAGTTTCCAATCTTTAGGGAAACCACAAAACTTGAAGTAGGGATGATGTTCAAGGATAAAATGCAAATCAAAGATGCCATAAAGGAGTATGCAATTGAGAACAAGAAGAATCTTTTGTTCAAGAAAAATGACAAGAGGAGAATGGTGGTCAAGTGTTTAGATGGTTGTCCATTTTATATTAGGTTTAGCATGAGGACTACCAACCAATATTGGCAACTCGTTACCTTGACTGATCGTCATAGTTGTCATATGACAGACAAGAATAGACAAGCAAAAACGGATTGGTTGGGTCGCCAATTTGTGTAGACTATAAGACACACTCCTGAAATAAAAACCAAAGGGCTGATTGCAGAAGCCATTAAGAAGTGGGGGGTGAAGTTGTCAAAGGATCAAGCTTATATAATGGTTGTTTTGTGAAGTTTGTAATGGTTGTTTTGTGATGCTTCTATGTAATGACCAAAACACTCAAGGTCTATGTTTTATGTTTTACTTTACTTTTTGTTATGTTGATGAAGTTTGTAATGGTTGTTTTGTAATGCTGCTATGTAATGACCAAAACACTCAAGGTCTGCTTGTTTTGTGATGCTGCTGTAGCATATGTTATGACCAAAAAACTCAAGGTATTTTTGTTAAAATTATGTTGTTTGTAATGTTACTTCAATGTGATACTGTTATGTAAAGTTACTTCAGTGTTGTGCTGCTATGTAATGTTACTTCAATGTGATGCTGCTATGTAATGTTACTTCAGTTTTGTGTTATTATGCTGCTACATTATGAAACGAAATGTTATGATGTTACTTCACAATTATGCTGCTACTTCACAATTGTTATGTTGCTACTTCATTATGAAACGAATTGTTAATTCACAATTATGCTGCTACTTCACAATTGTTATGTTGCTACTTCATTATGAAACGAAATGTTAATTCAGAATTATGCTGCTACTTCATTATGAAACGAATAGTTATGCTGCTACTTCACAATTACTACAGAATTATGTTGTTACTTCAGATTACTAGGTATTATTACATTACTTCATAATTAAAAGAATTGTTACAATTACTAGGAATTATTTCTTTCAAACAAATTGTTACATTACTTCAGAAAAACTACATTTCAAAACTACAACTGAATAGTAACATTAAACAAATAACTTCACTTGAGTTATAACATTAAGTTGAGTTATAAACTTCTAGAAATCTAACACAGACAACCATAACTCTTCCATAAACATAGACAACCATAGCTAGATTTGAAACTACTTCATTTGCAAATACATAAACATCATAGAAATTACAACATTTGACATTACATCATTTGAGTACATGTGTTGCAACTAATGCAAACACAATTAAAAAGACAAACATCACAGATAACCCCACAAAATGATACATAAACCTAATCTTTATCTTCAACAAATCTTCATTTTTCTTGATGTCCTTAATCACATCCATAAGCTCTTCATTCTTGTCTTTCAAATATCTTATCACATCTTTAGCACGACTGCTCATGTCTTCATCAAACCATTGAAAATAATTACATCCTTTTTTCCTCATCACCTTAAAATTACCACAGACATGAAATCTTCTTCCGGGAGTATCGTATGTCCATGACGTCATCAACGGTGACTCAAGCTTACACAAACATCTATTACCTCTTCTTCTTATACCAGACCCAAACTGGTTTGTTGAGGAAAAAGAAAAATTCGTTTCAGACATGTTGGTAAGTAGGAGACACGTTGGGTTTGTGAAGAAGAGTATGAAGAAACTATGAAGAAATGGGTTTGGAAATACAAGGACGAGTGGGTTTGAATAAATGGCTGAAGAAACTTTGAAGAAATGGGTTTGGAAATACATGTTAGGGTTTTATAAGATTGATATTAATTTCCTGAAAATAAAATCAAAAAAATAAATGACATGGAAATGATATTTGGTGAATAGGAAATGTGGAATTGACATGGAAATGCCACATAATTATTCAATGCGCCACATCATTAAAAACATGACTTAAAATGGCAAGGGGACTAATATCAAACTCAAAACTTAAAATGGGGACCTAAATAGTGGTTTTTAAAATGGGGAGATCAAAATCCAAAAA
This sequence comes from Lathyrus tuberosus, assembly GCA_022829125.1. Taxonomy (NCBI): domain Eukaryota; kingdom Viridiplantae; phylum Streptophyta; class Magnoliopsida; order Fabales; family Fabaceae; genus Lathyrus; species Lathyrus tuberosus. The sequence goes on along the minus strand of JALAZF010000087.1, from coordinate 8,722,723 downwards.
AATACAAAATAGGAGGACCAAAATTGCAACTAAGCCGACTAAAAAATATTTTCAACTAACACACAAACACATTTTTTTATAACAACGTGGAACTTAAGAAACTTTTTCAAATTCATCTTCTTAATAAAATATTGCCATGTTCTAACATTATCTATTTTCAAGAGAGAACCGATCTCACTATTATTGGTTTTATAAGGACTAAAAGTCTCATTATAATTTGATAAAAAAAAGTCTCATTATAATAAATACTATGTCAGATCTTACTATTATATCTTACTATTATTGGTTTTATAAGGACTAAAAGTCTCATTATAATAAATACTTTGTCGTTGATGAAAATTATTGGTTACCAGTTAACTTTGTATTTTTCAATATCATTGTTGGCCTTTCTTTTAACTCGATAAATCCATTTGCAACCTAGTATAAGATTAGTATTGAGAGGCCAAGGAAGCATATCCCATGTTCTTTGGTGAATTAAAGCAACAAATTCTATTCTCGTGACATTAAGCCACTCAAGTTATTTATTTATTTTTTTTACGGGAAAGAAAACATTACCGAAGAAACAGGGGGAGTTTAAATCCACCCTAGTTACAACTGGGTAGCCTCCGATCCAAGTGTTGGAACCAAAGGATTTTCCCAGACTTACAAGATTGTGAGCATCAACATTGTCAGTTCTACAAATAAACATCAATGAACTAAAAAGGAACTTGTTAAGCAAAAGTCTGCAGTTTTGCGCAATGGCCTCAATTTCAGCATTAGCATCACAGTTATTTACACAATCAACAACAAGGAGGGGGTCAGACTGGACAATGATCTTTTCAATCTTCAGGCTCAGAGCCATCCTAAGCGCCCAGTGAATGCCGAGCACTTACGCCATCACAGGGTTAACCACTATCGCCTCTTTCTTGCTAGCGGCCAAAAAAATACCATTGTCCGGATTGCGAATTATACAACCAAACGAATTGCTTCACCCGCAATCAAACCTGCATCCACATGCATTAAGAAACAACATCCAATAGTTTTATTGAAATCAGGTTCTGGCCTAAGGGCTTTTCGGATTCCCAGCTTTGGGTTTGCTCTGTTGAACTCCTCCACAAAAGTTAAGGCTTCTAGGGCCACTTGTTGAGGAGGGAGCACTTTCTGTTCATACACCAGAGCACATCTAGCCTTCCATATCTTTTGCAGCATGGTACATATCAGTTGATAACATAACACATCCCCATATTAAGGATACTTACCAACCAATCTTGGATAGTGACAACCTCAGGAGCTTTATAGCTCAGGACAGAAGCAAATAAAACCTGTTTAGAAAAATGGCAGTCCATGAACAAGTGGTGGCTGGATTCAATACTCGAGCTGTATAGAGGACATAGGGTATCCAACAACATTCCCTTCTTCCACAGGTTCTCCTTTGTTGGGAGAATATCCTTGGCAAGTCTCCACATGAAGTTGCGAGTTCTAACGTTTATATTTGCTTTCCATATAGCCTTCCAAAGAGACTGAAACGAAACATAAGTGAAATTCTGGTATCAGACGTGTGATGTTAAGGTGCGATGTCACAACAACACACTCTGCACAATGGACAGCAATAACAGTAAATAAATCAACACAATGATTTGTTCACCCAGTTCGGTCTAACTACCTACGTCTGGGGGCTACCAAGCCAGGGATGAATTTCACTACTTGTAGAATTAAATTACAGACTCAACAACCCAGTTGACAATCTCCTAATCTTAATTCCTACTAGTGACTTTCTACCTAAGAAACCACTTAGGTATGAGAACACTACTCAATCCCTTACAAACACTCAAAGAGACCACTTTGAGTACCCTTGATCTTACTTCACAGCTTCGATCAAACAACCACTCTCTATTGCTTCACAGCTTCTAGAGAGGACAGAAACTTAACACCTATTCAAACCCTAGAATAGTGTAAATACAACTCGTACAAAATACTCAAGACACTCAGCCTATGCTCTTGATCTTCTCTCCGTATTTCTGTACCTTTTCATTTGGTCTTGTGCGCTTTATATAGCTCCTGAATTGGGCTTGGACTTGTCACAATATTTGATCAGATTTGTTAATTAAAACTGAATCTTCAAAACAGATTTTATCCCCAAAATCTTTTTAAATCTTCAACCTTTTAATTCTCCAACAGACCTGCAATCAAATCTCCCATGTAACAGAAAATATTTATCCCAAGATATTCTCATCCAATGAGTCAACCACTCTCCACAATTCTAGCTAATACGCGTGCCCTAATAACATGTCCTGCTGTTATTAATTCTGCAGGTCTGATGTTACAACATCACCTATGTGACATCAGACATCCAACTTCAGCACTTAACTACTTAACACAGCGCAGTGTTAAGACTTCAATGTTGCAACATCAACACCTTGACATCAACATTGAACATGTTTTGGTTTACCAAAATTCCAGCCAATCCAGGAACTAACAATAAGAAGGGCCAGGCTTCCTTGCAACCTTCAGATTCTGACAGACTCTATATCCTGATTTCACAGAATACTCTTCATTCCTTTCCCAATGCCAAATCAGCTTGTCCTCACTCTCACCCCATGACAACGGAATGTTTGTTATTTGCTTGACGTCCATGTTGTCCACCCTTTCTTTCAAAGCAGATTCCTTCCAGACTTTCAAGTCGTCATCTATAAACTCATACACTTTAGTATCCTTATTAAGATCCTTTGTTGGGCCAAGAATCTTGAATCCGGGGTTGTTGGGAATCCATCTGTCATCACTTACTCTAATCTTTCTGCCATTGACAACCCTCCACCTCACCCCACTGTTGATAATTTCTCTCGAGCTAAGGATGCTCCTCCAAGCATAGCTGGGTGCGTAACCAAGACTGCTGTCATCAATGGAAGTTCTGGGGAAGTATCTTCCTTTGAAAACCCTCCCAAATAAAGATTCCTCCTTGGTAAGCAGCCTCCAATAATGTTTCCCAAGCAGACTGGTATTAAACTCACTGATGCATTTAAAGCCCATACCTCATTCTCCTTTTCCTTTTGCCATCTTCTCCCACCGTAACCAATGGAGTTTATTGGCTCCTCCTTTTGAACCCCACCAAAATTTTGCTATTATGGACTCGATCTCTTGGCAAACAGATTCAGGTAGTTTGTAACAACTCATCACATATGTTGGAATTGCTTACACCACAGCCTTAATAAGAGTTTCTTTTCCAGCTCTTGAGAAAAAAAATTCTTTCCACCCCTTCACTTTCTTCCAAACTCTATCAACCACCAACTTAAAATCTACCTTCTTAGATCTACCAAAAACAACCGGTAGACCCAAATATTTCACATGGTTCTGCACAATTCTGACCCCCATCTTTTCCTTGATTGCCACTTGTTGCTCCTCTTCCAAATTTCTACTGAAAGATACTTCTGATTTATCCAAGTTCACTATTTGGCCCGAGGCTTGTTGGTACATTTCCAGAACAAACAATATAGACTCAGCTTCTGACTGATTTGCTCTAGCAAAGAGTAGACTGTCGTCTGCAAAGAACAGATGTGAAATTGTAGGAGCCTTGCGCGCCACCTGCAGACCATGAAGCCTTCTTTTCGTAATCTCCCTTTTGATTAGGCCTGAAAAAACATCAGCACACAATATAAATAGATAGGGGGAGAGAGGATCTCCTTGACGGATTCCTCTCTCCGGAGAAAAATTGGTCCCCGGCTGGCCATTTACCAGAACCCTATAGGAAACAGTGGAAATACATCTGCCTATAACTTCAACAAGTTTATGAGGAAAACCCATAGAGGATAAAACTCCAGTGATGAAAGCCCATTCTAGCCTATCATATGCCTTGGACATGTCCAGCTTAATCGCCATCATTCCTTTTTTGCCTTTCGTCTTCTTTTTCATCCAATGGAAACATTCCAAAGCAATCAAGGAGTTATCCGTGATAAGGCGTCCTTGCACAAAAGCACTCTGCTCTTCATCAACAATCTCAGGGAGGATCTTCTTAATCCTATTAGTAATCGTTTTTGTAACTATATTCATGACCACATTGCATAGACTGGTGGGGCGGAATTCCTTAGCACAAGATGGTTTCTTGCACTTGGGAATTAATGCAATGTGGGTTGCATTGAGAGCTCTAGGATCAGCATTGTTGTTCAGGATGTCCAACACTACTCTGCTTATATCAGACCCCACAATACTCCAATATTTTTGAAAAAATAGAGTTGGCAATCAGTCAGGGCCTGGAGCTTTCAAAGGGTGCATCTGGAATAGAGTTGTTTTGACTTCGTCCTCAGAGAAACTTTTTTCACACCATCGCATATGATCAGGTTGGAGTTTACCTTTGACCACAGAGCAAACATCGTTCAAATTTGACGACAGGCTCGAAGAAAATAAATCAGCAAAATAGTGTAAAAAAATTCTCTGACAGATCTTCACCTTTCCACCAGCAGTCGTTGTCATCCTTAAGTTTATACACTGCATTCACATTTTTTCTCTGATTGGCTTTCCCATGGAAAAACTTGTTATTTTTGTCACCATGATTTAACCAAAGAGCCCTACTCTTCTGGCACCATATGATCTCCTCAGCCTGAAGAAGCTTGTTTTTCTGATTCTCTAGGGCCTTTGTTTCTTGAATAGATTCTTGAGAAGGTTCCCACCTGTCGTCCTTCTTCAGACACTCCTCAATTCTTCCTAACTCTTTGCTAATTGCACTACTCCTAAATTCCTTAAACATTTCATCAAGAGACTTCATCGCGTCAAGTTTAGAAACAATCCCTCCCACTGCCCCATTCCACAGCCTCGCCACTTCACCTTCACATCTATCCTCTTTACTCCAAATTTCCTCAAACCTGAAAATGTATCTCCTCATTTGCCTTGTGCCAAAAGAGTCAGCCTCTAAGTCAATTCTGATTGTTGCATGATCTGAACCAAACCTGGAAAGATGGTTGACACTTATTGGAGCGAATCTGTTGATGAATAACTCGTTTGCCAAACCGCGATCCAACCTGCATTAGATGTTGTGTTATCCTTCTCTGCCATTTGTCCAAGTGTATTTGTACCCTGCAAAACCAAGATCAGTTAGTTGGCATAAATCAAGAGTTTGTCTTCCATGGGCTAGTTGACTGTTTGATCTGCAGTTTCCCCCCTTCTTTTCATGGTAAAAAAGAACATCATTCAGGTCACCAAAGCAAAGAAAAACTCCACCCGCATTGGAAACAAGGTCTTTAACCAGGTTCCAGGTTTTCCTCTTGTGCTACTTCTCAGGGAACCCATATATGCCACTAAAGGTCCACATAAAATCAGTTACATCTTCTACTACTACTCCCCCTATATGGTTTTGAGAGAAGGAGTTAACAGACATATTGACCGAAACTCTCCACAACAGGATCAATCCACCAGCCTTGGACCTTCCTTCACCTTTGCAATCAACAACAAAACACTCCTCATAACCACTTTTATTCTTAATAATCTGGACCTCCTCGCTTTTCATTTTAGTTTCCATAAGAAAAACCAAATCGGAGTTTTCTAATCGAATGCGCCTTAGCAAGGCTCGAACTGCACGGGGACTCCCTAACCCCCTGCAGTTCCAACTGATGATCCTCATTGGACCAGGCGGTGTTGGTTTTCCAACACCACCTCTGGTAGTTTTTGTTGTTCCACTTATTCCACCTGGCCTTTCCTCTTCTTTTCTCCGCTGCCCTGTCCTTCTATGATTCCTTCCACGATCATAACCTCAACCAACTGTCTTTTTCCCCCTTCTGCCTCCAAACGCTTCTGCTGGCTAGGGCTAGCTTTCTTTGGATTAGGTTTCCTTGTCCACTTCTTCTTTTTTAGAGTTGTCGGACCCGCCGGTTGATTAGTTCCTTTGGTATGCCATAGGTTTGAGATTTCAACCGCTCCAAGGGATTTTGCGACCGCCTCCACTTCTAGATTGTTTACTTTTGAATTAGCTGGCTGGTGAATCTTGTCCAAACTTTGTGCTTTCTTATTCATTGTGTTGTCCCTTTGATCGACCTCATCTTCAATGTCTTTATTCTTCTCTTTTGTTGGACATTTGTTGTTGCTGGAGGAGATGTTGAATAAGCTTTTGCTGCAGAAGGTTGAAGTAGAATCCTTTCTTTGTTCCACTGGAATCTTTGGCAGAGGGGATGCGCGAAGCCACGGGCCAAAGGATAGCTCATTTTCATCCGACTCTTCAAATCCTTCGTCAGACAGGTCAGTGACTACCTCACAGTTCTTTAGTTGATGGCCTAATCTTCCACAGACAAAGCATAGAGTCGGAAGACGTTCATACTTGAAAAAAACTTTTAGATTTTTCTCCTTGAACTTGACCACCGTGCCTCTCTTAAGGGGTTGCTTTAGATCCAGCGTGACCTTTAACCTTAGAAATCTTTCATTCATATGAGCGTCCTTCTGGTCGACCTCTTCAAACGTCCCAAGAATCCCTCCTAATTTCTTTGCCATCGCCTCTGTCCTCAACATCAATGGGAGTTCATAAACTCTGACCCAGAAGTTTCCATAGTGCATCTTGATATCATACGGTTGTTCTTCGCCTGAAACTCTCGCAAGAACCACAAGGTTTCGATGAAGCTCCAAGGACCGCTTCACAGAACATTCTCAAGATCTCTCTTTGTGCTGAATCTAAATAGAAATAAGTTTTTGTTTAGTTCCTGACTCTCCAGTGAGTTCTTAAGTTTCCAGGCATTAACCATCGTGGATGTAAAAGCCCTTGTGTTGAAATGGTTGTCGGTCCAGATCTTCGCCGCCAGCGTACGTTGAAAGATCTCCTCTCCTTCAACCTTCTCCGCATCCGCCGTCACCCCTTCTTCTTCTTCCTTGGAGAGTGAAAACTCTCTCCATTTCTCCATATTAGGTCAAAGTGGAAAAGTACTGAGCACTGGAGCTTGAACAAGAGAGAAAAACGCCGATAGAGTTCCATTCAGGGGGTTTAATGTGTAAGAAAATTGAAGAATGAAAAACACAGGGTCACCACAGATCGTGGTGGGAAAACCAAAAAAAACTGAAAAAGAGACCCTAGTGGCCGCCACTCAAGTTACTTTATTATCTTTTGAAAGGGAAAGAAAGTGAGAGCTTCGGAAAATAAAAATTGAAGAAATGTAAATAAATGTTTAAACAAAATTAAAAGACTGCTTTTGTATAGAATATGTTAAATGAATCATTAACATATTTTTAATTTTAAAATATTTTAATAACATAAATTATATCTGAACAATTTATCTAAATTCTTTTAACTTCCTACCAAATTAGAAAAATTTTATATTATAAATAAAAATAAACTTCAAAAAACCTCCCCTTAAATCGCGAAATTCTTTTCACTCAATCTTTACTTTTTTGTTCAAGTCCTTTCCTCCAAACTCTCAAACAAACTTTTAAAAACATTATCCCACCATGTACATTTCTTGCATGGAAGGGAAAATTGTGCATTTTCTTGTTTATAGTGTATTTACCGAATTCAAAAGCAAATTAAGTATGTAAAATGGAATTAGTTTTAAAATAGCTAGGATTAATAGAGACTTGTGGTGAGGCTTTAATACATATGAAGAATTGTGTGCCTCAGACAATTCAACAAGCACGAGGCAGGAACCAACATGATTATACTTGTGTTTTTAAGCCACTCTATAAACATTAAAACATCATGGCCAGATCCAGTCCAGCCGGAGAGATCCTAGTCAATTTGGGTCAACAGCCAGGAATTAAAATGAAAACATTATTAAGACAACACTGTTTCCAAGCTGTGTGGTTGCCGATTCAACATCAAAATTCACATCTTTCTATCATGTTATGATGTGTAAAGTTCATATTCAAAGAATAAGAACTGTATAACTATCTGAGCAAACATGAATAAAAACCACATAGTCAAGGACTTTTTAAGTTCACAATACCTATAGAAACCGATCAAAACTCGAGTATATACAACACTGCCAGCAAGTAACTGACAATGCATGTAAGGCAGCATTTGCAAAACAAAAACAAAAACAACTTGTTGACAAGTCTCATGTCATTGATATTAATTGAGCACCTCACATACCATTTTATAACAACTAACAAGTGATCCAAGGCAGCATGCTCAAGGCAGCATGCTCAGAGTGTGAGATTATCCATGTTCTTGGAGTTACTAGAGATTCTATGAACTGACCGCCCTTCCTCTTGCTCATCATATGGATTTGCTCGATAGTTGGATATTGCCTCTTCATTGTCTGAACAGCCTGGTCTTTCAGTAAGGAATTGTTCCCAAAACACATCATTCACTCTACGTGGAGCAGCTGGTTTAACTTGGCCGCTACCTGAAGCTTCCTGTGGTGAAGCTAAATTGATATCCTCATTAGCCACAATTTGGTTTAAGGAAACTCCATTTTCTGATTCTTTACTATTGGCGTTAACTATTGATTCGGCAAAATTGCCAATTTCTTGACAATCTATCTGGGGTGATCTGGCCGAGTATGAATTCCTGTTGAATTCCAATGGACAAGATGCCAGAGTTAAATTTAGTTGGCAGGATATATGACTATCACCTTCTTCACTACTTGGCTCAAGGGAGTGAAGATTTGGGCACTCATTAGTCGTTGCTCTTCGTGATAAAGACGAATCCATATTAAAAGTAAAAGATGTCCCAGTATCTGCAAGCTCTTGTGTTTCAGGTGCAAAAGCAAGGCCAGTTCTTGTCTGCATTCCTTTCAGTTCTCCTTCAGACAGGTTCTTCTGCAGGCTTTCCTCGCCTTCATTTGAACCCTGTGTGCTACCTGATACCAAGTTCATATCCGAGACAGCTGGTGACAATTCCAGTCTGAGTTTGCTCGAGAAATCTTGATGGATAACATTTCCAAATTCCAGTCTAAAATTACTATGATTGTCAACCAAGCTACCTTCAGCAACAGGCTGCACGTGATCAACCTGAGGCAGTCGCCTTTTCTTATTATATGCCGCCAAATCCATGGATTCGATTTTGCGCGAAAGATGAGCAACAAAAGAAGGATTCTGAAGAGCCTTCTCAAAAAAGTTCAGCAAATTTGTCTGCCTCTTCTCTATACCAACCAATCGATGGTGAAAATCTTCCATCTGAAGCTTTGCTGTTGATAGATGCTGTTTGTAGTTTAAGAGATTGGATTCAAGAGAATTTTTCTCGCGCACCAATTTATCGAGTTCCTCTGCAAATGCTGCCCTTTCAGGATCTACAACAGAAACCGGAGGATGGCTATGACTGTGTATTGGTTTCCTGCGGTGTATATTCTTCAGAAGATGCTTTTGACCTTTTATAAATTCTTCATTAGCAAACTCCCAGCGCTCAGGATGTACTTTCCGAAATCCCTGACAATAAAGCACACATAAATAAACCATAACAAATTAAAACCTAACAATAGTTTTCCTAAATGCTGGAAAATATCAGCAATATGAATAAATACATATAACAGTTATTTATCATTTAAGCCATAAGAATCACAACTTTCTTTGAATGAGTTACCATTAAATCTTTAAAGGTATATTCTTTATTTCACACATAAAAACTTTGGGAAGCAAATCCAGCAGTTGGACTTAGTTTTCAATCATTACCATGAGTGCATGCTTTCAATTTTCCAACCATATCTGAAAAATATAGACATCAATTTCAACTAGCTCAATAAAAATTTACAGGGCAAGACGTTTGCCCCTTTTGTTTTCCCGGTGTCATCATATCAATAAATGAATAAAGCATAACACTCAAACCAAAACACTAAGCACATAGTAGGATGTATCCACCATTGGGGTAACTAAACCTTGATTCCTTTGCCATTTGTTTTGAGCATATAGTTACAATTTCTATTCACGACATATTCGTGAACTTATGTGGCACTCCGGGAATACATTTGTTGAATACTTTGGCATTAGTTTCAAGTCTAAGAATCACATTCCATGAATGCAAGGTTAGAAAACGGATATACCCATGTTTGCTACAAGGTGTGGAGAAAAAATTATTTCTAGGGTTCCTAGGAATAAAATAACTTCCAATAACTTCAATAATTCTCATGTTTTATTCCCATATGTGAAGGTGGTACTGCGGATTCCCATGAAGTTTTACATAATTTTCATTAAAAAAAGTATAACTAGCAATTTTTCTAAACATATCTAATTAAATGTCAAACACGTTTTTAAACTTCCATATCAATACTCCGGGGTAACTTAGTCTTTGAAGTTACTTATAAATCCTTCAAACAAACGCCAACTAAAAGTCTAAAACTACAGTATTATACTCCTTCCGTTTCAAAATGGCTGTCGTTTAATGTTTTTGCACACAGATTAAGTAATGTAATAATATTGTTATAAGATATTGCACTTTTACAAAATTAGTTTTATTAATGTGTTGGAAGTAGTGTACAGAGTACTACCAGCTTTGGTCCTATTTATAAAAAAAATGTGTTATTTTAGATTCATTCGATAACTAATGTATCTGACCTATATTTTGTTCAAATACATTGTTTAGTCAATGAATCTAAAAAATAATTTTTTTCTTATAAATAAGACCAGAATGGTAATTAAATGACAATTAGAAAAATAACAATTATTACCACATTGAAAAATGAGAATGACATTCATTTTGAAACAAAATTTTTCTCCTAAAACGACAGTTTTTGAAATGGAGAGAGTACATCTCATCTCACCATCATCATTCAATATTCTCAATATTGTCAAGTCTCAACATTTTTAAGCCTAACTAAAATTTCATCCTAGAAAGACTCCATCAAATCCAACTTTAAAGTTCTTCATAACTCCTATCTAACTAAAAAAAATTTCCATCAATCTCGTAACAACGATCATCATAATCCATATCAGACAATTGGAATTCAATGAAGACACAATCAAATCAAATCAAATTATACAGATACAAAAAACAATCAAATAAAGTAAAAAACACAGTGAAAGGAATAATCAATCAATCAGAAAAAAATAATTGCAATGAAATAATCAAAGAAGCGTATGTAATGAATTGGAAAATAAACAAGAAAGAGTTGACATACATAGGTGTTAAGCTGACGGATGAAGCTGGAGAAATTGCTGTGCTTGAAGTAGGTTGGGAGGAGAAGGCGAGCGAATTCGGTATTGTTCCAAACGACGAAGCTGCAGTGGTTAGAGCCCCAGGAGACGATCTCGTCTGTGGTTGAATCATCCACCATGTCATACGTCTTCTGAAGAAACGGCGCCGGACCTCCTCCATTTCCAGCGGCCACGGAGGAGGAGAGCGGAACAGCATCCATTTCGTAACGGCGGATGAGAGAGAGAGAGAGAGAGAGAGAAGTTTGACTTGAAAGCTGTATGTATCTTGTTCGTAGGCTGGTTCGTTGTTGGCGTTAGATAAGCAAACCAGCCCCCAACCTAAAATCAACTAAGGATTATTTTATTTTTCTTCAAGACTTGTCTATATTCAATGAAACAATTGCAATTATATTCAATGCTAGGCCTATTTATAAAAGAATTTTTTTTTACATTCATTGAATAATATTATTTTCTTTTGAAAAAAGTTAATTTATTTTTATTAAAGATGGCGACATTTACTTAAAATTTATGGATTTTAAACCATTTATTTTTATTTTTTATAATTTTTTTAAAATAAAATTATTATTAGTTTGATAGATAATGTATATTCTCAAATAAATATTTATAGATTTATTTTATTTGTTTTATTGTATCATAGATTTAAAAATTAACCTAGGAAAAACACGTTTGTAATTAAAAAAATATAAGAAAAATATTTTTTAGGTTAATAAATAACATTTTGCTCCATGTCATATGGGTGACTTTTGATTTTAGATTTTTTGGAGTTTGATTATGCAAAAATGTATATATATGACCCACTAACTAAACATTTTTTATAATTAATTGATATGTTTTGTAGGTATAAAAAATTTACACTATACATAACAACTATTCATAGATGGTATTAAATGTGATTAAAGAAAAAATTAAACACATATAAAAATGGACAATGTTAACTTGTGTTCCAAGCGCACAAATTAAGGAATAAATATAGTAAAAATTTATTGAATATTGTGTTTTAAATTTAATATAAATTTAAAATTGATAATTTTATTATTTGTTTAATACGAATTTTTTATTTGTGAATTTTTTAATATGTGACCTAAGAACACAAATTAGCATTATCCTATAAAAATTTAACAATTATAATTAATTGATAGGGCAAAATATATGCATATCAATTAAATTATTTTTTTTAATGTCAGCTAAATTGACATAATTTTAATTTTATTTTTTTCAATTATTTTTAATTTTACGTGTTATTTTATTCTTTTTCATTTATTTTAATCTTACCAATTAATATACAAAATTAAATTACCATCTAGCCTACTGTGCCTTTGATTTTTCAATTTTCAAATTAAATAGTATATATTAATAAATTATAATTTTTTTACATATTAATAACTTTTGATACAATGTTTAAATAAAATTCATATGCACTAAAATTACATTTAGATATTATTCAAACATATTTAATAAAAAATTGATATTAATTTTTTATAACATCCAAAATAAAAAATATATTTTAATCTGTTATATTTATTTTTTTAATAATATTCAAACATATTTAAATTTAAATAAAAAATTTCTTAAATTAAAAAAAATTAATTTTTTAAATAATACTAAAATATTCAAGAAATATTATTAAAAATATAATATTTTTAATAATTTAAATATTTTTTAAGAATATCAGTGTTATCATTTATAATTTATTTTTTTTAAAATAATATATTAGATTTTTATCGTAAATTATTATTTTATATATTTTCTTAAGTAATGTAATTTATATTTATTCATTATGTTGAATAATATTATTATAGTTAATATTTAAATATTAAATAATATAAAAATTGTAAGTAATTAAATGTATATTTATTATTATTATTTAAGATTTTCTTATTTTCTTTTAAATTAAAATAATAAAAAATGATATGGTTTGAAATAAAGGAGAATGAATCATTCCGTAATAAAATATCATATCATAAGATTTAGGTTCATCCCTTCATAACATGTTTGAAAATTATTAAAAGTAAATAAGAATTCATACAAATAAAAATTATAATTATAATCATTTTAAAATATTTAAAATTATAGAAAATTGAATATCATTTAATGTGTTTGAATGTTATTAAAAAGGTTTGAATGTTATTTAAAAAAAAAATGTTCAAATATTTTTTTTAAAAAAACAAGCTTACTTGTTGATATTTATAAAACATGTGAAATTAGTTAATAATAGTCTTGTAAATCCGTTTATGGGTGGAAAATGGGTCGTGGCTCGTAAGGTCGACCCGCGCACTATTAAACATGGTGGGTTGGATTGAAATTTTGTGTTTGTCTACCCGTTTAGTTCGTCCCGCCTTAAGTCCGTTAAAAAATAAGGCAGATTTACTCGCTAGCATAATTATCAAGTAATCAAAATATTTATTTTGGTTGGTTGAAGGTTAATACTTGAACTATTATTTTGGAACTCTTGTTGATAATTCTATTTTAGGTGAAATTTCTTGATGATTTTAGACTTTTAGTTGTCATTTTAGTTAATTCTAATAATTTCAATTCTTGATGGCTTTATTTTATACATTTATTTATGAATATATGTAATGTTTTTTTTCAGTAAAATTTATTTAAAAGATACTTTATAAAAAATTGTTCTAAAAAATAAGTCAAAAATTAACGGTGCCACCGTCGCCGGAACTCATACCGAAACCAGAGGTTCGAGAAGACGATTCAAGAACGATTCTCAATGTAGCGGATTTCAGTAAAATTTGTTTAAAAGATACTTTATAAAAAATTGTTCTAAAAAATAAGTCAAAAATTAACGGTGCCACCGTCGCCGGAACTCATACCAGAACCAGAGGTTCGAGAAGACGATTCAAGAACGATTCTCAATGTAGCAGAGAAACCAACAACGACGTAGAGAAGAAGATCAACACTGAGCCTGAAACCCTAACGGAAAATGTGGAACCAAAAATGGGGGAAAAGAAACTCTGGGTGGATGTGATTAGCGACAACCGGAACCCTGCCAAAGGTTTAGCCATGGAGTATGTGGCCCCAAAGATAGTGAACGGAGTGGTGGAAATTGAAATCGATCAAGAAGATATTGCAATCGAAATTCAATTCTGGGAAAACGCTCTGATCTTATATGTGGTGGGTGAGGATTTGAGTATGAACGCCATGAAGAACTATCTGCAGAAAATGTGGAACTTCGTGAAGATTCCAGAGCTCTATTACCATGATGAGGGTTACTTCTTGGTAAGATTCAGTACCCAAGAGGACAAAGATGAGGTTATGATGAAAGGACCCTACACCATAAGGAACATGCCTTTTATTTTGAAAGAGTGGAGGCCTGAATTCAATTTGAAAAAAGACCTGCTGCGAACTCTCCCAATATGGATTAAGCTCCATCAGCTTCCCTTTCATCTATGGGGAGTCTGAAGCCTCAACAAAATTGGAAGTGCCATAGGTAAACCAATTGTGACTGATGAATGCACAACAAACAAACTCTGAGTTTTATATGCTAGGATCTTGATTGAAGTAGACATCACACAAAAACTTATAGGTGAAATTGCTATTAAGAACTCTGAAGGAAACATGATGATGCAGCCTGTTGAATATGAATGAAGACCAGCTTTTTGTGAAAAATGTCAAAAGTTGGGACACAATTGTGGTGAGAGAAAGAAGATTCAACAGTGGCGACCAAAGCAAAAACCACCTGAAGTGAAAAAGCCAATAAGTCCCCCTCCAGCAGAAAGATCAAGTGGAATAGAGAAAAAAGAAGATATAGAAGAAGAGAGATGGATCACAGTGAGAAGTTCCCCTAGAGATAAAGGTAAGATTGTTCAAACTGGATCTGCTAGTTCTGTCAAGTGTACTAATGGATTTGAGGTTCTTGAGGTTTTGAATGATCCTCTAATAACCATCAAGCTTGAGCCATGTTAGCCTCATGGAACATTAAGGGCCTTAACAAAGTAGGAAAAATAAGGGAGATTAGGTCCCATCTCCTCTGTTAGTTTCTTGGATTGGCTAGAATTTTGGTAAAACAAGGTATGTTCAATGTTGGTGTCAAGATAGTGATGTTGCAACATTGAGTCTTAACACTGGGTTGTGTTAAGTAGTGAAGTTGTTCAATGTTTGATGTCAAGGTGGTGATGTCACAACATTGGGTCTTAACACTGAGCTGTGTTAAGAGTTAAGTTGGATGTCTGATGTCACAAGCGATGTTGTGACATTAGATCTGCAGAATTAATAACATCAGGTTTTGTGATGTTGTTAGGGTTTACATTTTAGCTGGAATTGTGGAGAGCAGGTAGTCTCATTGGATGCGAATATCTTGGGTTAGATATTCTTCGCTGCATAGGAGATCTGGTGCAGATTTGTAGGAGATTTAAAAGGTTGAAGATTTGAAAAGATTTTAGGAGAAAATCTGTTTTGAAGATTCAGTTTTAAATAACAAATCAAGTCAGATATTGCAGGAGTCCAAGCCCAAATTCAGGTGGCTATATAAAGCGTATAAGACCAAAGGAAAAAGTACAGATTGAAGATAAAAGAGCATAGGCTGAGTGTCGTGGATTTTTGTACGAATTGTGAGTAAACCATTCTAGTGTGAATTGGTGATCTGTCCTCTCTAAAGCTGTGAAGCAAAGAGAGTTGTGTAACTTGATCAAAGCTGTGAAGCAGGATCAAGGTTTCTCAAAGAGGTTGTTCTTTGAGAGGTTTTAGGGATTGGGTAGTGTTCTCATATCTAAGTGGTTTCTTAGGTAGAAAGTCACTAGTAGGAATTAAGATTAGGAGATTATCAACTGGGTTGTTAAGTCTGTAATTTAATTCTACAAGTAGTGAAATTCATCCCTGGCTTGGTAGCCCCCAGACGTAGGTAGTTAGACCGAACTGGGTGAACAATTTGGTGTGTTCTTCTGTTGTTTATTTTGTCCATTGTTCAGAGTGTGTTGTTGTGACATCGCACTTAACATCACACATCTGGTACCGGAATTTCAATTGGTATCAGAGCAGGCATCCTGTCTGTCTCTGGGTGAGATCTAGGGAAGTTACTTTCTGGTGTAAAGATGGACAAAGAAGTTGGAGGATTTGTCAACAGACCCCCTATTTTGGATGGCTCGAATTATGATTATTGGAAGCCAAGGATGATCACCTTTTTGAAATCCTTGGACAGCAGGGCTTGGAAGGCTATTGTTAAAGAATGGAAAGCACCAGTTGTGTCTGAAAAAGATGATGCTGGGAAAGATAAAGAGGGCACCTCAAAGCCGAAGCCTGAAGAAGAATGGACCAAGGAAGAAGATGAGCTTGCCCTTGGTAATTCCAAAGCTTTAAATGCAATTTTCAATGGAGTGGATAAGAACATATTCAGGTTGATCAATTCCTGTGAAGTTGCTAAGGAAGCTTGGGATATTTTGAAGGCTACACATGAAGGAACATCTAGAGTTAAGATGTCAAGACTTCAGCTTCTAACATCGAAGTTTGAAAGTCTGAAGATGAAGGAAGATGAGACTATCCATGACTTCCATATGAGTGTTCTTGAGCTGGCTAATGCATCCAGTGTTCTTGGTGAAAAGATGTCAGAAGAAAAGCTTGTAAGGAAAATCCTTAGGTACCTTCCTAAGAGGTACAAGATGAAGGTGACTGCAATTGAAGAAGGTCAAGACATCAGCAAGATGAGGGTTGATGAGCTCATTGGATCTCTTCAAACTTTTGAACTTGGTTTGAATGAGGAAAAACCAGAAAAGAAGCCCAAGAGTATAGCTTTGGTCTCCACTCCTGCAGAAGCTAAGAAAGTTACAGATGATGATTCTCAGGAAGATCTGTCTCAAGCCATTGCTATGTTGGAAAGGCAGTTCAACAAAGTGTTCAAGAGGTGGAACAATAACTACAAGCCTAATGTCAAGAACATCCCTTCTGATATCAGCAAGTCAAAAACGAAAGATGAAGAGAAGACTGCCCAGGATAAAGGTGTTCAGTGCTTTGAATGTGAAGGGTATGGACATGTCAAGAAAGAATGTCCCACATTCTTGAAGAAGCAGAAGAAGGGCATGACAGTCTCCTGGTCTGAATCTGATAGTGAAAGTGAAGGTGAGTCAGCAAAGCATGTTAGAGCCTTAACAGGAACTGTTGTTTCTGATGATGATAGTGATGGAGAAATAACTTATGAGGAGTTAGCATCTACTTATCAAGAGCTGTGTTTAAAAAGTGCTGAGATTTGTCAAGAAAATAAGTGTCACAAGCAACAGATTGCTCAGCTTGAGAATGTAAAAGCTGATTTGGAAAATGAAGTTGTACTAGTTAAATCTCAACTTGATCAGATGACAAAATCTGTTAGGATGATGAACAGTGGTACAACCACTCTTGATAAGATTCTTCAATCAGAGAAAGCTGCTGGAGATAAATCAGGTATAAGATTTGTGGATGAGAAAAAGGTATCTGCTGAAGCAAGCACTTCAGGAACAAAGAAGGAGATGTCTCAACCATTGTCTCAACATCAAACTAAGAGACAGGATCCTACACCTAAGAAGGTTGTTCAGCCACAGAATGTTGAGAAGAAAAATAGTACTCATCAAAGGAAGGTGCAGCCTCAAGGAGCTAGTCAGTTTATGCCTCCTCAATATCACAAAAGCATGGAGGCTGTTAGGTCCAATCAGAACAGGTTTCATCAGATGTCTCAACATCAGGGTAACTGGTATGGATATGGAAATGGATACAACAATGTTGTGCCTCATTACTATGGAAGAAGGAAGCCTCATCACCATAGGAGACAGCCTAGAAGACAGCATCCTCAGTTCAGGAGACAGTCTACCTATGGTAAAAGACAATAACACCATAGAAGAGAGGCCAACTATGGAAGAAGGAGACAACATTATGGGTGGGAGCCACAGAAATATCATCATCATAATGGAAGAAGATATAACCAATTCAGAGATGACAAAGTTAAATGCTTCTATTGTGGAAGGTTTGGACATATGCAGTACTCGTGTTTTAAACTGCATGGTTATCCACAATCTGCTCCTCAAAGAAAACTAAAGGAGGTCAGGCCCAAAGTTGTTAAACAATGGGTTCCTAAGGAGAAGGTGAAATGTCTTTTAGCCCATACTTCAGATAGACAGTTTGATAAGGATACATGGTACTTTGACAGTGGCTGTTCAAAGCACATGACTGGATCCAAAGCTAAATTGGTGGATGTCTGTCCTTGCTCCTCAATTGATGTTACGTTTGGAAACGGAGAGAAAGGAGTGGTGAAAGGTGTTGGAAGAATAAAGTGTGGTGGTGGACCTGAACTTGACAATGTTCTGTTTGTCAATGGTTTAAATGCAAATTTGATCAGCATAAGCCAATTGTGTGATGAAGGTTACAAAGTTAACTACACCAAAGATGAGTGTGTGGTATCTGATGAGCATAATTAGGTTGTGATGAAGGGTATAAGATCCAAAGATAATTGCTATCAATGGATACCAAAAGAGGTCAGCTTATATGGTAATGTTATGATTGATGTTGTAACATCAGATGGTAACATCAAACATGAAAAAATACTGAAAGGACAATAAGAATTAATGAATTCTGATATAAATCCGTTTAAAAATTTAAAAGGAAAGTTTGTATGGAGGGAGAAAGTCATTGGTACTCAAAATCAAGCTCCTTGCCTTAGACCGTCATTTCCTAGTGTTACAACATCACGCTTCTTCAAAGCCCTATTCCCACAACTGTTCACCTTCTTCGCCTTCAAGAATCAATCCTCACTAAATCTTACCTATCTCAAAGGATTCATGGCTTCTCCATCCAAGAAATCTGCGTTTCAAAGTTCTACAAAAGGAATAGCTATGGTTTCCACTGACGAAGGTTCAGCATCCGATCCTATGAACATTGAGCCCATCTCAACAATTCTTCCTGAATCAGGTACTTCGAGACCCACTAAACTAACTCCTAAGAGACCTGTTACTGTCTTTATGAATCCTGAAACAAAGAAAGTTGTTACTAGTGTGTTATTTGGCGACAAAACTGTGCCAAAATCATCTACTTCTCAGTCTATTGAGGAGAAGTTTGATGTAGACAAAAGGATGGGTAATCTTGCCTCAAAAATTCTGGACAAAGGCATCCCTGTTAAAGGAATTTCAATTCCTCTGAATCAGATGCCAGCTGGGAAAGATAACATGCAAGGAGGTAAGTCAAGTCTTCAACAACTAGCAATAACAGCTATTGAAGATGTTGATCAGAGTGAAGACATGCATGAAGAAACCAATGTTGAGGAGAATGTTAGGACATCTGCTGAACCTACTTCTGTTGGTAAAGATCATGCTAATGTGATCAATGTAGATGATCTATCAGATGATGAGGTGATAGCAAGAGCTGTCCCAAGTATTGCAAAGAGATTAAAGTCTAGGAAGGGAAAGAAGGTTGAACCCTCTCCTAAGAAGTCATCTAATGATAAGAAGAAGAGCATTGTTGTTGGACCAGCAAAAGCCTGGAGTAAAGTGGAAGTAAATCCTAGAAAGAGGAAGGTTGTGGAGCATTCAGAGTCTGACTATGATGTCGAAGATGATGTTCAGGACATCACGCCTGTCAGGAAAACTATTCTAAAGAGAATATCTGACAAGGTTCCTGAAGTCCCAATTGATAACATTTCTTTCCATTATGCCAGTAGTGCATCTATGTGGAAGTTTGTTTGTCAGAGAGGACTAGCCCTGGAAGGGAACTAGGTAAATAAGCTTTGGAAATGGAGGAAATTATGGAATTAATTAATACTGCTGGACTGGAGAAGACTGTGACAAAACTTCCAAAATGTTAAGATGGGCTTGTCAAAGAGTTTATTGTAAACATCCCTGTCAACATTACTGATAAGAGAAGCACAGACTTCATGAAAGTCTTTGTTAGAGGGAAGTGTATTAATTTTTCTCCTAGTATCATCAACAAATATCTAGGTAGAGATGATGGAGAGTGTAGTGATCTTGAGTCTACTGATAATGATATCTGCAAGGAGATTACTGTTGGATAAGTGAAGGTTTGGCCATTGAAAGGGAAGCTGAAGACTAGCAAACTCAGCATCAAGTATGTCGTTCTTCACAGGATTGGTGCAGCTAACTAGGTGCCAACCAACCATAAAACAACAATTGTTGTTGGTCTTGGAAAGTTTATCTATGTTGTTGGAAAGAAAATGAAATTTGACTTTGGAAGATACATTTTTAACCAGGTGATAAAACATGCTGAAACCAATGCTGTCAAGTTACCTATAGCATTCCCCTCTTTGGTTTGTGGAATCATTTTAGATCAGCAACCTGAGACTTTAACAAGCTCAGATATAGCTTGCCAAAGGATGACAGCCTTGTCCCTACACCCTAAACTGTTTACTGGACATCATGTTCCAGACATTGTTGTAACATCAACTACTAAAGACAAGAAGAAGACTACAAAGGCTGAACTGATTGAAGAATTGAAGACCATGTGCAAAGACCTTGATGCAGTCATTAGTACCAGTCTGGTTAGAAAAGAGAGACTTAAAAAGCTGATCCAGCAGTTAGAACAAGACAATGGTGATGATGTTCCTGTAGAAAATAATGAGAACAATGTTGATGGCTCAGAAGAAGATGATGTTCCTGTTAGTGCTGATAATGCCAGTGCTGATAGCTCAGAGGAGGATGAAGAGGATACTGGAGTTGGATCAAGTTCAAATGAAGACTAGCTTATTTGCTTTTGCTTCTAGTAGTTTTAGTTTTATGTTTCTGCAATGTTGTCTTTGTTTCAGCACTTAATGTGCTTGGTTTGTAACATGAATATTGTGCTGTATATGCACCCTTTATGTTTTTTTTGTTCTATGATTTGTTATGTCCGGTTGCTAACTATGAGACTAATAATGAGAGATAGGGTAGTACTAACTGTAGCAGAGGAGCCAAGAGTTAGTGGGGCTTCTGGTTGAAGGTTGTCAAATTGTGGCTAAAAGGGGGGAGAAATAGCCAAGAGGAGCCAAGAGTACATATGTCAAATGCTTTAAAGTGATGTGATGAAGAAGTGCAGAAATTAAGGGGGAGTAATTGCTGATCTACTGAAGCTGTTATGTTGGTTCTGGTTTTGAGGGGGAGCACGTGCTGCAACAGAGTTTTGTGAAGTGAAGTCTTTATGTATTGAAGATGCTGCTGCTTGGAGTTTAAAAATTATTGAAGTTTATTCCGCTGCTGAAGTCTCTGAAGGTGCAGAGATTGTTTTAGCCAAAATTAGCCAAAGGGGGAGATTGTTAGTTTCTTGGATTGGCTAGAATTTTGGTAAAACAAGGTATGTTCAATGTTGGTGTCAAGATAGTGATGTTGCAACATTGAGTCTTAACACTGGGTTGTGTTAAGTAGTGAAGTTGTTCAATGTTTGATGTCAAGGTGGTGATGTCACAACATTGGGTCTTAACACTGGGTTGTGTTAAGAGTTAAGTTGGATGTCTGATGTCACAAGCGATGTTGTGACATTAGATCTGCAGAATTAATAACATCAGGTTTTGTGATGTTGTTAGGGTTTGCGTTTTAGCTGGAATTGCGGTGAGCAGGTAGTCTCATTGGATGCGAATATCTTGGGTTAGATATTCTTCGCTGCATAGGAGATCTGGTGCAGATTTGTAGGAGATTTAAAAGGTTGAAGATTTGAAAATATTTTAGGAGAAAATATGTTTTGAAGATTCAGTTTTAAATAACAAATCAAGTCAGATATTGCAGGAGTCCAAGCCCAAATTCAGGTGGCTATATAAAGCGCATAAGACCAAAGGAAAAAGTACATATTGAAGATAAAAGAGCATAGGCTGAGTGTCGTAGATTTTTGTACGAATTGTGAGTAAACCATTCTAGTGTGAATTGGTGATCTGTCCTCTCTAAAGCTGTGAAGCAAACACAATTGTGTAACTTGATCAAAGCTGTGAAGCAGGATTAAGGTTTCTCAAAGAGGTTGTTCTTTGAGAGGTTTTAGGGATTGAGTAGTGTTCTCATATCTAAGTGGTTTCTTAGGTAGAAAGTCACTAGTAGGAATTAAGATTAGGAGATTGTCAACTGGGTTGTTGAGTCTGTAATTTAATTCTACAAGTAGTGAAATTCATCCCTGGCCTGGTAGCCCCCAGACGTAGGTAGTTAGACCGAACTGGGTGAACAATTTGGTGTGTTCTTCTGTTGTTTATTTTGTCCATTGTTCAGATTGTGTTGTTGTGACATCGCACTTAACATCACACATCTGGTACCGGAATTTCATCCTCAATCTCAAGCCTGTTATAATTGTGTTGATTGAAACCAGGGTTAAAGAAGCCAAGGCAAAAAGCATTAGAGATAAGCTTCACATTTATGATGACTATCTGGACAACTATAAGGATCACCTAAATGGTAGAATTTGGTTAGTTTGGGATAGAACTAGAGTTGATGTTAAGTTGGTGCAAATCTCTAGCCAAATGATTCATTGTGGAGTTTATGACACTACTGGAAGCTTTCAATATTGGCTCACTGCAGTTTATGCTCACAACCAACTAAGTAAAAGAAGAATCTTGTGGAAGGAAATTAAGTTTCTTTATGGCAACCTCCAAGGTCCTTGCTGTGTTATAGGGGATTTTAACAATGTAGCTAAAGCCCAAGATCGTGTGGGAGGAAAAATGGTGACAGAAAGTGAATATGAGGATCTGCAAAAGATGATGATGACAACAGGGTTAAGTGAAATTGATAGCCTGGGGGGTTATTTTACTTGGTCAAACAAACATGATGTTGGGCCAATTTATTCAAGGATTGATAGGGGGCTTGGAAATACTGACTGGTTTAATAACTATATGGAGAATAGTATGACAATTCTCCCCCCCCATATATCAGACCATGCCTTATTGTTCATGGATAGTAAAGAGATGCAGAAAAAGTATAAGAAGCATTTTAAATTTAGCAACTGTCTTGTGGATCTGCCAGGTTATGATGAGGTAGTTCAGAAAAGCTGTGAGAGACCTATAAGGGGAAAACCAATGTATATCCTTTGGCATAAGCTCAGAAGATTGAAACAATACTTGAGGAGCTTCGGTAATCCACTTTCTGATGTGAGCCAGAGATTGAAAGAAGCTAGAAGTAATCTCATCAATGCTCACAAGGACCTTGTTGCTAACAGGATGAACAGCCAGATAATTGAGAAAATCAAGAAGTTGACTGAGGAGGTTTTATCCCTAAATGATCTAGAAGAGAAGATTCTTATGCAGAGGTCAAAAATCGATTGGTTGAAGAAGGGAGATGGAAACAATTCCTACTTCTTTGCATCTATCAAAACCAAACAGCACACCAATAATTTGACCAACCTGAAGAAAAATGATGGCACCATTTTAAAAAATCAGCAGGATATTGGCAAAGAGGTTCTGGATTTCTATAGCAAACTCATGGGCAAAACGGACAACAAACTCACTCATGTTGATATAGAAGCTATGAGGATGGGAAGCCAGCTCACCAGGGATCAAAGAGAAGCTCTGATAAGTAAAGTGACTGAAACAGAAATCAAGAAAGCCTTAAAGGGGATTGGAGACTTAAAAGCACCAGGAGCTTATAGATTTGGAGCTAGATTTTTTAAAGCCAGCTGGAATACTATAAAGATTGATGTGACTGTTGTTATAATTGAGTTCTTTGACACTTGCCAATTGTATAAAGCTTTCAATAATACCATCGTGTCTTTGGTTCCCAAGAACAATAATGCTAGAGAGGTTAAAGACTACATGCCTATTGCAGTTTGTACAAATTTCTACAAGATTATCTCAAAGATATTGATATATAGATTGGAGAAAGTGCTACAGACAGTGATTAGTCAGTGTCAAGCTGCTTTTGTCCCAGGGCACTACATACACAATCACATCTTACTTGCCAATGAGCTTCTCCAAGGCTACACCAGAAAAGGAGGCACCTCTAGAGTTATAATGCAGTTGGACCTTCAAAAGGCCTATGACATGGTCAATTAGAGATCCCTTGATTGTATCATGAGGGAAATTAGAATACCTAACCAGTTTATTCAATGGATTATAGCTAGAGTTTCAACAGTCACATATAAATTCAACATTATGGGAGAGTACACTGATTACTTACAAGCTAAAAGGGGAATAAGGCAAGGTGATCCCATCTCACCCTTGCTCTTTGTTCTTATCATGGAATACATGAATATGCTCATGTTCAAAATGCAGCAGAATCCATACTTCAACCACCATGCAAAATGTGAGAAGATGAGGCTTACTAATATCACCTTTACTGATGTTGTTCTGTTTATGTGTAGGGGAGACTCAGGTTCAATCCAGCTCATCCTTTCTACTTTCAACAGATTCTCTCAATCTACTTGTCTAATAGTCAACCCTAGTAAATGTAAGATTTACATAAGGGCCCTGGAGGGTAGCAGTAGAAAAGCTCTTAGAAACTTAACAAGCTTTCAAGAGGGTGACTTATCCTTCAAATACTTAGGGGTTCCAATCACTAGTAAAAAGTTGAACATCAAGAACTACCTTCCTCTGGTGTATCGTATTGTTGCCAGAATTCACCATTGGTCAGCTAAGTTGCTTAGTTATGCTGGTAGAATCCAGTTGGTCAAGAGCATAGCTTATGTCATTGCTCAATACTGGACGTAATGTATGCCTCTGCCAAAGTGTGTTATCAAGAAGATCAACTCCATCTGCAGGAGTTTCATCTGGTCTGGTAAGGATACAATGAGCAAAAAAAGCCCTGTGGCTTAGAGAAAAGTGTGTAAGCCTACTAACCAAGGAGGTTTATATATCCTTAACCTGGAAATATGGAATGATGTCCTTCTGATGAAGTGTTTGTGGAACCTCTGTAGAAAGGCTGACAACCTTTGGGTAAGATGGATCCATACCTACTATGTAAAAGATAGTGAGGTGATGGGGTATGAACCCAAAGTGCACAACTCTTGGATCCTAAAAGGGATATTGAAGCAAAGAAGCAAAATCCCAAAAGTCCAAGATTTGTGGGAGCAGGCTTTGAGAACCCAGAGATTTAAGGCCATAGAGTTTTACATAAAGATTATTGATGATGGGAACAAAGTGATATGGAACAAGTTGCTGAAATACAACAGAGCAAGATCTAGAGCTATACATTGTTTATGGATGGCCTGTCATAACAGTCTTGCTACAAAAGAAAGGCTTATGAGATTTGGAATGTTGAATGATAACAAGTGTAACCTCTGCAAGATAGAAGTGGAAACCATAGATCACCTCCTCTTCAACTGTGAGAAAACAAATTCGATTTGGAAAGATGTCTTAGACTTGATCAATGTTAACCATATCCCAACTAATTGGAGTGAGGAACTCAAATGGATATGTGAAAAGGCTAAAGGCATAGGGTGGAAAGTTGACATATTGAAGATGGCAGTGGCAGAAACTACATACCATATATGGAATTATAGGAATGACATAGTTTTTGGAAAAAATGTAAATAGCAATACTATTGTGAATAATATAGTTGACACTATGGTTTATAGAGGATGGCTCAATGTTAAACTTAGAAGTCATCTTATAGAATTTATGATGTAACCTTAGTCTTTTAGTTTTGGTTGGATCCCTTTGGATCACCTTGGTTTATAACTATTTTTTTGAATTAATATATATCTTTTCTTTATTAAAAAAAAGTCAAAAATCTAATTGACATGTATAAATAAACTTATTAATCGATTAAAAATGAAACTAAATAAATAAAATAGTTGGTGTACAAGCTTGCTGCCTGCCAACTCATCACCTTGACGGGGAGAGTTAGAATTTAAGCCCATTTTATTTGGTGGGCTTGTCCGTCCCACCTCTTTTTTGGCAGATTTAAGGCGGGGCGGGGCAAGCAACCCGTTTACCCACCCCTAGCTAGTATGCATGTTTGTAGAAAAATTTTGATTATGCCATTTAATTCTTTTAATCTTATATATAAAGTGTGTTAAAATTAAAATAAAATAAAATAACATGTGAAATTTAAAATAATTGAAAATAAAAATAATAATATTACGTCAACTTAGTTGGCACTAAAAAATATTCAGTCAGGACACCACATAGGTATTTTTACTTAATCGGATTATGAAAGGATCTAAAACAACAGAATCTTTAAATGCTAAGGTTGGAATTCAACCTTTTATTTTTTACAATGAAATAAAGCAAAAGTCGCCTATATGTAGGGGTAGGAATAGGCTGGGTCGAGCTAGGCTTTGCCAAGCCTGAGTCTGGCCTGCTAAAAAATTCAAAGCCTAAGTCTGGCCTGTAGCCTATCATAGGCTTATTTTTAGGCCTAAGTCTGACCTTTTCGAAGGCCTGATTGGCCTACTGGCCTATTTAAAAGCCTACTTCATTTGAACATCTGTGAATAAGAAATTCAACTAATGTTAAATAGACTAACAAGTTAAAAGATCAATGAGATTAAATGTTTGTTTTTATTGTCTCGTTCAAGTTTTCTTATTAACATAAGTTTGGTGATACTATTTGTTGAAGATAACTTATGAGAACAACTTATGACAACAACTTATGACATTGTTTATAATGTTTTTTCAACTTATTTTCATAAGTTTTTCAAATTAAGTAAGTTTTATTTTAGTATTTTAATTCAAAGTACAAAATAGAATATAATAATAATACATTTATTGATTTTTTCTTAAATAGGCCAGCCTGATAGGCTTAAAAGGCTTTTCTTACGGCTTGTGGTCTAGCCTCTTTAGCTAAATAGGCTTATAAAAAAGCCTAGGCCTTTTCTATTTAAGAAAAAGCCTGGCCTGGCCTGAGCCTATGTAGGCTAGGCCGTAGGCCCCTGTTAGTTGGCCTGACCTATTCCCACCCCTACCTATATGATACGGAAAAAGTGTTATTAACACTTTTTTGTTTTTACATAAAAAGATATTATTATTACTTTTTTAAAATGTCCAAAGTGAGCTAAGTTACATTGTTTCTAGTATCTTAGTAAGACTCATTTAAATCAACGAGACATATATTATTTGGGCGATGTTCACTACATCCTCAGGTAGTAATCACACCCCATGGAAACTCCAAAATATCCTTCCTACACTTTATATTTCAATCTTTGTATGTGTCTATTCTTCAACTAAATTAATTCATGACTAAGGCATTATATTTTTGTCACAAAATTAGTCTGAATTCCAATCTTTATATCATTGGTTTGAATTCAAATATTTGGATTTACCCTTTGACAATGTTTTTCACCCTTTGACAGTTAGATGAAATTTGACTTTTTTTTATAAATATGAACTATAAGTCATTTATAAATCAATTCAAGTAAGATAGATCAAAATATAATAACTAATGAATATATATATATATATATATATATATATATATATATATATATATATATATATATATATATATATATATATATATATCAAATACAATATGTCACCAATCATAATCAATCCAAGTACAACCCATAATACAAAATCATCAAAATATATAAAATAAAATCCCACCACTGAGTATATCGGACGCTCATGCTCCTCCTATATCGTCGGTGTTGTAATGCATTTCGTACATGTGTTAAGATGGCTTATAGAGTGACCATATGAGGGGTGTCCTCCATAAACTTGCCCCAAGTTATGACATCTCTCCCAATACCCACAATATGGCGACATGCAAGTAACACATCAACGTCATGGTTCGTCCTTGTTTGCTCCTCCTCTAAGATCTTCTAATGAGTTGTCATCGGGGAATCTCCTTTTGCATCTAGTGTCATAAAAGGATATGGCATTCTATAAACCACTGGATGTAGTTTTATACTATACTCCATGGACAAGAAGTTGGAACAAGTCGTACATCCTTTGGTACCAAAGGATCAAAGTACGCTGCAAAGATCTTGTCAACATTTGTGCGATGGATAGTGGCTGGAGCACCAACAGTGGGGTCTCTAGGTATACTCTGAATATTTCCAAACTAGCGCAGGACTCGTGCAGGTAAATGGGGGTACATAAGTCGAGACCCACAAGTTAGGAATCTAGAGTACAATGTGATCACCTCTAAAGGTTATCTTATGGTTATCATCTAACGTCATCCCATTAATATCAGGGGTTACCTAGTTCCCTGTGAGCAGGATGATCGAGCACACACATGGAAAGGCCTCAAAGTAGTCATGCACATATTCCTAGTCGAAGAAACGTGGAAAATATCGATTGATCCATGTCTGAAAATGATTTAGATGAAATATTAGTAAAAGAACAGTGTATCATAGGTATTATAACGTTAGCATCAGTAAAGGTAAAATTATCATAAATAGACATTTGTTTCTAGTCAATTGTCGAGTCTTCCACATACTACCTTCAGCTAGTTTGGATTAGAGGTACATCAAACAAGAAACACCCCCTGTTATACTCGTGGATCATCTCTAAATCAATTAAATATCTTAGATAGATAACATTGACATAGTTCACACTTTGATCCACAAAAATGGATGTGTCGACCAAAACTAAGAGGTATGACCTCAATGCACACACTTTGTGGTATGTAATCCTAGAATCATCTCCATCAGCCTCCACGACTGTAGCTAGACGGTGCTCATATAGAACAATCAAAAATGAAAACCTAGGATGACGCACTTTGATGTGAAATTCATAGATTAATTCTTCTTCATTCATCCTCAAATTCTCAAAATTAGTTGTAAACAACTTCAGCCTTAACATACGGACTTTGGAGGTGCCTTCATGTGCAATTTTGATAATCTCCCATGCTTATTTCGCTATTGAACATGTGTTGATTGACATGAACATGTTCTTGTCCACGCCATTGAAAATAGCCTTGGGATTTCCAAGAGCTTCCTCATCTTGAGCATCAATCCATTCAGCATTTGATTTTAAGCTAGTAATTCCTTCTTTAGAAGTGATCATAGGATATTTCCACCCTTTTATCATAACTTTCCATGCTTTGTTGCCTATGACACTACTACAAAGCATACATTTCATGGTGAAGCTTTCGATTACCTCGAATGTCAAATAATACACTGGATGTCAAATGACCTGAAACGCGTCATTTATTTATTTATTTTATAAAAATTTAATCTATTACCTCGGTTTTCCCAAAAAATGACATTAAAAGTTGGTTGGGTTTGAGCTTCGATTCCTACTGCTTGCAATTTTATGTTTTATTCCTAACTAAAAAGGCGCATTTATTTTTTATAGTTTTCATGTCGGATATGTTCCCTCGGTTTTTTAATAAAACTGAGATAAAAACTCTCTTAACAATTTTTTATTCCTTTAGACTTAATGTTAATCTCATTCACTTTTTATGCCCTAGCTAGTGAACGATACTGAAACACTATTCTTCTCCAGCGACGAAACTGAAACACCATTATTCTCCAAGGAGGAAGGAAGCTTGAACCTCAAACCAACACTTTTCTTAGAGTCTCTCATCGCATTTCCGGTATGTACAAATTTTCCATTACCGTTGTTGTTATTGTTGTTTTCGTTGTTGTTGTTGTTGTTGTAGGTATTATGGTTGTCGTTGATGTTATTGCCTCGTTATTGTTATTGTTATTATGGTTTCTGAGACTTATACGGTTCATTTTTGTTGGTTGTGTACTATTTTTATTTTATTTTCAGAAGCTCTGTGTGATTATAGATCGTAGTTGGATGAAAGCCAATAGATTAAGTAAAGAGTATGAGAATGGAGTGATTCAATTTTTTGAATTCGCGGGAAAAAAAACCTTCCTAACGATAATGGGATTTTTGGTGTCCTTGTAAAATTTGCGGAAAATACGCAAAAACATCCAAGTGTTGTTATATTCAATCATTTAGGTTTTGATGAAATTATTCAAAATTACAGAAATGAGTGTCGCGGCGCGAGAAACACCCGAGCACATCACACACTCGAAGATACAACAGAGTCGCCATCTAAGTTTATTTATTCTAAAAGGAAATGGAAAATATCGATAAAACCCAAAGGAATGACAAACAGGTAAGGGAGTCGGTTATGCGAGGGGAAGATATTAGCATCCCTCGCATCTGTTGTACTCAACGAGAACCATTTTGCTTGTTCTTTGCTCAGATGGGTGTTGCTATCTAAAGGCTACATGCAAAAGGGGAAAAGTTTTAAATTAGTGTGATCACGGAGGATTGGGGCCCTCGTGCCTATGTATCCTCATAGTGTATTGAGGAAATCAAAGATTCGTAGTTCATAGTAGAAAATATGGATGTGTTAGTTGTTTTTAAGAAACAATTATAATTGTATCCTAGAAGTGTGTAGAAGTTAGTTGATTTGATCCTAGTTTGGATGCTCCAAGCTTTTAGTCTGACTGCTAAGGAACATATTATAAAAGTTCTTTTTAGGAAAAGAAAGAAAAGTTGTTTTGTAAAAAGGTTTAAGTGTCAAAAGGAAAGAAAGAGTTGTTTGACTTGAATTAAAAGAGAAAGAGCTTGAATTAAAGAAAAAGGAGTTTGAATTGAAAAACAGAGTTGTGAAATGGTGTTGGATATTGTGAAAGTGTGGTGAAAGTATTGTTTGGACCAAGAGTGTGTAGTTTGGATCTATAGATTAGGTGTGTTTGAACAAAAAAAATATGGCGGTAACACTTAGATGGGGTGGCCAATGCAAAATTGTAGGATTTTGCCTAGATCCAAGGATCAAGACCTACAAAAGGAGTATTTCCAGAGCATGAGGCTCCACAGAGCAATGCATAAAAGTTACAAGAGCATGAGGCTCCACAGGGCAATGCACGAGGGGTATTGATCTAGAGGTGGGTGCTTGACCATGAGGTGTTTAACCCAAAGAAGGAATGGATGCCAAAGAATGCAGTATTTGGTCCAAAGAGAAGAGTATAGTTGATGGAGGTTGTTGTAGTGTTGAGGTGTTGTCTATTGAATGTGGGGAAGAAGAATTGTCAATTATGGTTTTTAAATTGCATTAAAGTCTATGAATGGAGGCGAATACTTTGAATAATTGGGGCCTATACCCCGTACTCAAAGGTACTCAAAACAAGGATTGGAATAATCCCTCTCATCCTTCTTCGTTGCTTAAGGCTCGCAACACACAATTTTCATCGTAACTGACAATTGTTGAAGAGTCTTTTTGTTGTGCTTGACATTCACATTCTTGTAGGATGCCTTGAGCTTGTGTCTTCCTTGAGAGGTCCAATGCAGTGGCAGTACAGAGGACCAGCCTTATCAAGTGATCAAGAGACTTTTGATAACTTGACTAGACAAGGGGATCAGACAGATGAATGGATTATTTGATCAAAGAGAACTTTGATCAATCAGTCAATCAAAAATAACATTAGAATGTGAACCAAACATTTAGATTTTTAGCCTAAAACCTAAGAAAATCAAAGTATTATTAAGCAAATTAATTTATAACATTAACACTAATCTAAAAAGTACTATGAACAAATATATATTATTTTCTAAAATTAAATTGTAAATTCAACCTAAACTAAGAAATATTTTGTATTGTTATTTTTATTTCAGAAATGTGTATTAAATGTTAAAATCAATTAGAACCTAAGTAATCTTGCAAATCTCCACTTCTTAGTTGTTCGCAATGCTTCACTTCTTCTTTTACAATCTTAGTTTGTAGGTTAATTGATTGTTGCTTTGTCCTTGTGGCTGTGAGGTGCGTGAGAGAGTATGGTAGAGAGATGAATTGCTGAAGGTTGTTGTAGAGAAAACATAGAGAATTGAATTTGGAATTTAGAGTGACTTTGTGATTCTCAGAAATTATTGTTGCTGATGAATTGAAGAGTGAGAAGTGGGATTTATAGAGAGTGTAGTTCTAACCATTTCGGGTAGCTCGAGTAGCTCTGTTAGGGCAATTAACTCTATTAAGTTTCCAAGAGCAAGGTTGTTAGGAGTAGTAACAGAGTTAGAAATTCTGTTATCGGTTGTTAGTGGTGGTTTCAAATTTAGTTAGTGAAGCTGTCAAGAGGTTAGTTAATGCAGTTAGTGCAGTTGAGAGAGATTGAAGTTAAGAGTTGTTAGCATTGCCTTAATTCTGATAGTTAGAATTGTACTTGGGGTTACTGAGTTAGATTAAGTTCAATAGTTAGTTAGCAAACTTTAACTATTAGTGAATTAGTAATTGACAGTTAGGATTAATTATGCTAGTGTTAGAAATGCTAATGTACTGTTAGAAACAACTACAAAATGTTATGGTTTGAATTAGATTGCAAGTTATGTTATTAGAATGAGTTGGCTTCCAACTGCTAATGACTTGAAACAAAAACAAAGCTAGTGAATCAATTAGTTGGAACCTTTGAACTATTGGAGATATTTTGTTTCAACTGTTATGACAATTGGTTTGGCTTGTTGCAAATTATGGAAGTTGGAATTCAATGGATAGATTAGAAGAATGGACTTAAGGTTTGTTTGAAATGCTTGGCTTCTTGTGCTCAGCTGTTAGAGATATCTGCTATTCCTTAAAATGTGATGCTGGCTCTTAATATTATTGGTTATTTTGAGGTAATAGAGGAATAAGTATGTATGTGTATGCTATACATTGATGTGTATACATGTGATGCTAGATTTTGTATGTATATGTATATGTTTTTGTGCATTGGATTTCATGACTAGCTTTGGTATATTCATGAATTATAAGCTAGGGTGCATCATGATATACCGTGATTGAGTATATTAATGTACTGACAGTACTCCTTGCTGCAGGGCTGGTGTGTTCAATCTATATGGGATGGCAAGGTTTTGAAGATGGATCAGGACTTGCATGGAACCAAATGGATCATGGAGGCATGATTGAAGAACTTCTTGAAAAGGGAAGACCAACATGGATTTAGGGTTTTTAGGGTAGTCAGTTGACTTTGGTCAACTGTTTGACAAAAAAGTCAACGGTTGACCAAAGTCAACTCTAGGTCAAAACGTGTAATTTTGTGTAATTTTTTATTTTGACTTCTTTGAAATGTAACTTTGAATGTTTGTAATGAGATTGACTTTCTCTTTGAAATGAATTATGGTGTCTTATAACAAGTAACATAGTTCCCTCAAAAGTTGAATTTGTAATGATCATTTGAATCTTGAACTAGAATGAATTTAAATCTTGATTTTGTCTTGGATGCCATGTCATGAATTAACCAAAAAACCAATACCAATCACTAAGTAAGACCTTGTATGAACATGATCACCAAAATTCAAACTTAAAAAAAAAACTTTCACAATCAACCATTACATGATGCCATCCAATCATAAACAAATATTGTACCAAGAATTAGGGTTTCAAGTGATAATCAACCCAACTCAAGGTAACATAATCCCAAAGTTTGATCCCCTAAATATTCCATGGAAGTAAACCCTAGTCCATGAGACTTGCCAAGCCAATTGACAAGAATCGAACTTATGTGGCATAAGGAACCTTTGAGTTAATGACATGTGTTTAAAAAATGAAATGAAAACATGATCTAGATGCCTAGCAGGATGCAGTTGAATCAAGGACAAAAGTGAGATGAAAAGTGAAAAGGGGAAAGCAAATTTTGGGGTATGATAATGGGTATGGCATGGTGAGGTGACAAAAAAAAAAGACCTCTGTCACATACAGTTGAAGATGATGATGAATTTATGAATGATACTCTAGAAGACATTGTTCGTGATATTGGAGTAGATGCTTTCAAGAAAGCTACTGTGGTAGATACTTTTCAAAGAGTCATAAAATAGTCGTTGTATCTGGTTGCAAAAGTTTTACAAGATTGTCAGATGTGTTAAGACTATTTAATCTTAAGGCAAGACGTGGGTGAACGAATAAAAGTTTCACTTAATTGCTTGAATTATTGATAGAAATAATTCTTGGAGATAACACGTTGTCGAATTGTACTTATGAGGCCAGGAAGATACTATGTCCAATGAGGTTGGATTATGTAAAAATACATGCATGTCGTAATGATTGTGTATTATATAGGAAAGAGTATGAAAACTTGAAGGAGTGCCCGAGATATGGGGAGTCACAATACAAGCAGAAGGAAAATGGTGTTGAAGACGATGAAGGCGTAACTAGAAAGGGTGTTCCTTCCAATGTGATATGGTACCTACCGATAATTGAAAAGTTTAAGAGATTGTTTGCTAATGTAAATGACGTAAAGAATACTATATGGCATGCTGATGAAAAAGTGCGTGATGGAAAATTTTGCCATGTTGTTGATTCATTGCAATGGAAGAAAATTGATTCCTTGTTTCTAGATTTTGCCTTTGAAACGAGGAACATTAGACTTGAACTTTCCACTGACGGAATGAACCATGTTGTTAACTTAAGTACTAACCATACGTCATGGCATGTTCATCTCATAATTTACAACATATCTACATGGTTGTGCATGAAGCACAAATATATGATGTTATCAATGATGATTTCGGGTCCAAACAACCAAGAAACGACATAGATGTTTATTTAATGCCATTGACTGAAGATTTAAGACTTTTGTATGAGAAGGCGTTGATGTTGATGATGTGTATACATGTGATAACTCTAAACTATGTGCCATGTTATTTTGCACAATCAATTACTTTCCTGCATACGGTAACTTGTCTTGGTGCAGCGCCAAGGGACATAAAGCGTGTCCTATATGTGCATTTAGTACATGCCACCACCAATTACAAAATGAAAAAAAAATTATTTATCTTGGGCATCGAAAAATTTTAAGACCGAATCATCCATACCGTAGATTGCAGAAGGCTTTTAATGGGGAGCAAACGTTTGATATTGCTCCAAAGCCCTTAACTGGGAAGAAAATTTATAAAAGAAAATAAAACATTAATGTTGTCTTTGGAAAGAAACAAAAAGGTCCCGTGGAGAAAAATATTTGGAAAAAGAGGTCAATGTTTTTTGACCTTCCATATTAGTCTAGTCTTAATGTAACGCATTGTCTTGATGTGATGCCTGTGGGGAAAAATGTATGTGATAGTTTGATTGGAACACTTCTCAACATCAAAGTAAAAAAAAAAATACTAAGAAATCCCATGAAGATATGGTGGTGATGGGTACACGACATAAGTTAGCCCCAAAAAAAATAAGAAATGGAACACATTTGCCCCCAACTTTTCACAATCTATCTAAAAAAGAAAAAAAAAATTGTGAATGTTTGCAGGGTATCAAAGTTCCCCAAGGGTACTCATCAAATGTGAAGAAACTTGTGTCTTTGAAAGATCTCAAATTAGTTGGCTTAAAGTCTCATGATTATCATGTATTGATGCAACAACTTCTACTAGTGGCTATTTGTGGCATTCTACCAAAAAATGTAAGAGTAACTATAATTAGATTGTGCTTATTCTTCAATGTTATATGTA